>OX456526.1:54334523-54624523 GCA_949748255.1 Eustalomyia histrio | reverse complement strand
TGTGAAATAATAGAAGACGCTTGATATGATAATGCCTCAGTAATTAATTTTTCAAATAATTTTGGAATTGAACTTAATTTAGCAATTCCTCTGTAATTTGATACTACGGATTTACTTCCAGACTTAAAAATTGGAGTTATAAAGGATTTCTTCCAAACATCAGGAAAATATGCCAGTCTAATTGAATTATTGTAGAGAAATGTTAGAGGAATGTATAGAAGATCAGCGCAAAGTTTTAACACACAATTTGGCACTCCATCAGGTCCCGCAGCATACGACCATTTTAGTTTTAACAAGTTGCTTAAAACAGTTTGTTCATTAATAAATGAAATATTTATAGACGATTCTGGGATAATGAAAGGATATTGAGAAGTGTTATTGAATTTAGTTGTGGAGTATGTTGAAGCAAAAAAATCAGCAAACATATTATTTATAGAGATATCGTCTGATGCTTCGATGTCATCTAATTTCATTGAGGATGGAAAACCAATGCAGCGTCGTTTAGAATTAACAAACGAGTAAAAAGACTTAGGGTCGCTTTTTTTATTTATAAATTATTTAAATAATCATTTTAAGCAGAACGATTCGATTTGTTATATTCAGCTCTAACTTTTATATAGTTCGTGTAGTTGATCAATGATCCATGTTCTTTATATTTCTTAAACAGCTTAGTTTTTTTATTTTTTAGGCGAGAAAGAAATTTTGAATTCCAAGGAGGACCATAAGTTTTTTTTTGGAAAAGTCTTTGGAACAGATTTAGTAAAACAATTGTATATCACTTTATAGAATCACTTCAGCATCAGATCCAGATTATCATTACATAAAGCAAAAACATCACTCCAGTTGATTTGTGACAAAGCAGAAGTGAATGCATTGTAATCGGTTCTCTTAAAGCAAAGCTCCTTAATTTGATTCCTAACATTACTGCAAACTGTATAAGAAAATAAACAGGTAATTTCTAATGTTGGATTATACTGATCTTCAGGAAATGATATAGGCGATGCTCTTGAAATACAAAATTCGTTGGGTTCACTAACGAAAACAAGATCCAGTAATTTACCAAACTTATTGACAACATTATTAATTTGGAAAAGGCAATTGGAAGACAATCCATTAACAAATTCAGGCATTAGGTCAGTGGAAAATACTGGAATTAAACTATTTGAATCATCTTCTTTATCCCATGAAATCAAAGGAATATTAATTTTTAAGGCTTTGATTTTTTAATTTTGTCTAAAATATTTTTTGAAAACAATTTTGATGCTCGATAAAAAATATTTTCAGATTTTTGTACTAATATTAATAATACTTAGTAATTTTTTTTTTTTTTTTTTTGCTGATTTCAGCAAACCGATTTTAAATTACACTTTACAAAAAACTTACTAAATTTTAGTAGGAGCTACTAATTTTTTCTACTAATTTCATTGTACTACACCTCAGCAGACATGTGTTGCAAAAAATACTGCTGGGCTCTAATTAGCAAAATTTCCCTTATAACAGCAAAATTTTCAGTTGCCATTACAGACTTTTTTTGGTGAGTGACTTATAGAACAAGAATTGCGATACGACTTTGTAAATTTTTTGGGCACCCTACAATTCGACACAAGCTAGTATATATTTTAATTTACTTCTTCCAAATTTAGCAAAAAACAACCAATACTTCTTTTAAAAAATTGAAGAAAACCTATTCCATATTTAATACGTATCATAAAGAGTATTAAATAATGTTAGTTTGAAATTGATACAACATACTTTTTGTTTTGAGCAAAATAGTTGGTATGAAATACCTCATATTTACCTTCTTATTATGGTTCATTATTTAATGAATAAATCATTTTCCCACTTGACAGATAGTTAACCATAATTAATTACTACAATTTATATGAAATTTATTTATACCTCTGGTTAGTAAATAATTAATGTTAAATTGAAAAATATTAAAAATAAAAAATATATAACAATTGCATATAATCCAACTTAATTAAAAATTTACCAAATATATATATACGTAATGTTATAATATATAATACTATAATAATCAGCAGTCAGAATAACAGCAACCAATATCAACGCACACAAAAAAAAAGTATTTAAATATTATAACAATGTAAATTTTGCAACAGATTATTAAAAGCCTAACAAATGCAAAAACATAAGTCAACATTAATACTACATATAAATAAAAAAATAAATAAATGATAATAGAATCCCAGTTTAACGAGTCACATACAAATAGTTTACCTATTTATATCTTTATAGGTCCCTTTATAATTTTCAATTGTTGTAAATAACTTTAATTTAATTGTGTGTTCGTTAAGCCGGGGTATGGCTGTATATTTAATAAAATGAAATATGTTGTACTGCTCTATAAATATATAAATAATACACAGAAAGAAATTGAAGCATAATAACAGAGTAAACATAAAAGTTATTTGTTATAACATAGTAACTTTACAATTTTATGAACATTTATTTTAATTATATAATTCTACATTTAACAAACCGACAATTTGATAGCAAAGCTTACATTTTTCTTCTCATTTTTGGACTTTTTTAATTATCAATAATTTATATTATAGAGCAATTCCATATGAAAACGATCAAAATTGGCAAATTTTTGGGCGACCCCTCTCCGATTTTAAAATAAATAGTCTCAATCGATTGCCCAGCAAAAAATAATGTACCTACATATTTTTTTTTTTTTTTATAGTGACTGGTTTAGTGGTGGTATACACCACTGTCATGTGACAAAATTGAAGAATTCTTCATAAGGGACCTCATTGAAAGTTGTTTTAAAAAAAAACTACTAATTGAAAAATAAAATTTTCCTAATTTTTCTCAGAAATTTACCTTTTTTCCCATGAAAATTAAATTTTCCGATTTTCCACAGAAGCTCCTAAATTTTCCGGCTAATTTTATTTTTTTTGGATTCCTCATAATTTTTGCTTTAAGAATCAGCAATAAAAAAATGGGCCGCGGCTCCTTGTTTGGACAGGGGAAGAGCATTTAAGAGACCACCTTGTTCTCATTGTTTTTATATTTTTTATAATTGAATTATTTTTAATTATTTAACATTATTTTATTTTATTATTAAAAATACATTTTAAAAATTATTTTACAGTTAAAAATACATTTATGAAGAAAAAATCAATTTTTTTTTAAGAGCCCCAAGTTGAGTGTGTAGTGAATATGGTCTGCCTGCCTTCACAAGATCGGCCATAAATCCATGGATAACAGCAGCAGTGGCATGTAATGGCACACCAAACCCGACTGAGGCTACAGGTCATAAAATGTTTTGTAAATTTTTTAAATTACCAGGTAATAAATATTTCGCCTAAAATGACACGTGCAGAAAAAGTCATAAAACACGGATTTTCCATAAATATGGCGAAATATTTATTACCTGGTAATTTAAAAAATTTGCAAAACATTTTATGACCTGTGGTCGGCTTATTGGCAGTAACCAATTAAGTCCCTCTTTAAAAAACATTTTATGACCAGTAGTTCACGCAAATTTTCCTATTAAAGAAAAGCAAATATCGCTTATTTTTTTTTACCTATTTTTTACCAAAAATAAATATAAATACTTCACACACTCTGAGTCAAATTTCAGTTGAATACTAAACGTGTTTTTTTTTTTTTTTTGTAAAATAAAGAGTGAAGCTGTAAAGACAATTTAAAGTAAAATGAATAAATTTTGCTGCAATCCGTTTAACAAGAGTGGACATCGTTCGAAAAAGATAAAAGTATTAAAATTAACTGGTGTTTCGAAGCGATACATGAATGAATTAAATATACAATACGGTGAAGAAGCACAATTCATTTGCCCCAAGTGTAAAATCGATTTGTCTCAACAAGCAAATGCATTGAAACAAATGCAACCACAATCCGAGAGTGAAATGACAATTGAACAAAATGTTTCATCTGATAGTGAGGCAGACATTCCGATGGTCAATATGTCTTTGAGTCCCTTGAATGAGGCTATTACCACTTTAGGTGAAACGCCTATTAGAAAAAGAAAGTTGCGAAGTGAAAAATACAGGAAAGATAAAAAAGGCAAGGTTATGAGTGCAATCGCGACAATATTTGATGAAGGCTCTGATAACGAATGCAGTTAAGCAGATGACGTTGATGACGGCAAACAAATGATTGAGCAGTTGAAAAGAAAATTCAATTTAGCGACCACTTTTCCGGAGAAATATCTCATTTTATCTGTGCTGCCTCAATCATGGTCTATACGCAAGATTTCTGAACAGTTTCAAACATCTTTTTACATCGCGAGAAGAAGCAAAGAATTAGTTCGACAGAAGGGCATATTGGCGACTCCCACCAAGAAATTTGGCTCAAGGACCCTCAGCGAAGCAACGGTGAAATTGATTAAAGATTTTTACTGCAATGATGACAACAGCCGCGCCTGCCCAGGTACACGTGACTATGTTATCACACGTGAAGATGGAGAAAAAGTACACAAGCAGCGCATATTATTATTATGTAATCTATCCGAAGCATACCATCAGTTTAAAGAGAAATACCCAGCAGAAAAAGTGGGATTTTCTAAGTTTGCCATCCTACGAACAAAAGAATGCGTGCTGGCATTAGACAGGCACGGAACGCATTCAGTCTGCGTTTGCATGTTTCATCAAAACATCAAATTAATGTTCCTTCCATGCAAGAAATTGAAAGTATTTCACGGTGAAATTGAAACATATAGGGACCTCCTGTCGAAGTCGTTGTGCGCATACCCCACGGAAAATTGTCATCTGTCCAAATGCGACAATTGTCCGAAGATTGACGAGCTAGAGCAATATTTGGCGGAAAAGTTTGAACAGCTGTTAATTCAGGAGGTGCATTTCAAACAGTGGATAATTAGCAGCGGCAGATGTTCCCTTGAGACCGTGGTAAAGCAGATTCCGGAATTCATCGAGGAATTCGGATTCAAGTTGAATGAACTGAAGGCGCACCATTTCATATCCGAGATGCAATCGAAATTTCTAAAGGAAAGTAAGGAGAAATTAGCCCAAAATGAATTCATTGTGATAAGCGACTTTGCCGAGAATTACACTTTTCTCGTTCAGGATGAAATTCAGGCTTATCACAGGGCAAACGACCAGTGCACCGTGCATCCTTTTTGCATTTATTTCAAAAACGAAGATAACGAACTACAGACCGTAAGCCTTGTTGTTGTCGCGGAGAGTTTAGCTCATAATTATGTGTCCGTTTATTTATTTCAAATGAAACTGTTTGAATTCTTAAGATCAAAATTCGATGCAATCGACAAAGTAACGTTTTTCTCAGACGGCGCGGCTTCTCAGTACAAGAATAAAAAAAATTTTTACAATCTTTGCATAATTGAAGAAGAACAAAACTGCTAGGTCGAGTGGCACTTTTTTGCGACGTCCCACGGTAAGGGCCCATGCGATGCGTTAGGGGGAACCCTAAAACGCATGGCGACTAAGGCAAGTTTGCAAAGGCCATATACTGACCAGATCTTAAATGTACAACATTTGTTTTCGTGGATTCAAAGCAAGGAAATTGCCATTAACACAGTTTTATGCACTCAAAAAGAACACGATGCCATGGAGCGACGACTTCAAAACAGATATAATAATGTCAAAACTATAACTGGAACGCAAAAGATTCATTGCTTCATACCAAATATTTCTGATATGTCAATTACTGTTAAGCGGTACTCTTCGTCTGCCGACGTGCTAAATTTAAAGTTACTTTAATTTTATAATGATGCCAAGACAATTAAAATTTTTAATAAATATTGTAATTAAGTATAAGCAGCAAAGTAAGAAAGATTTTTTCTTCATAAATGTATTTTTAACTGTAAAATAATTTTTAAAATGTATTTTTAATAATAAAATAAAATTATGTTAAATAATTAAAAATAATTCAATTATAAAAAATATAAAAACAATGAGAACAAGGTGGTCTCTTAAATGCTCTTCCCCTGTCCAAACAAGGAGTCGGGGCCCATTTTTTTATTGCTGATTCTTAAAGCAAAAATTATGAGGAATCCAAAAAAAATAAAATTAGCCGGAAAATTTAGGAGCTTCTGTGGAAAATCGGAAAATTAATTTTCATGGGAAAATTTAATTTTCATGGGAAAAAAGGTAAATTTCTGAGAAAAATTAGGAAAATTTTATTTTTCAATTAAAGCCTGATTCAATACCTTTCCAACGAGCTATCACTCGTTGCGATCGCTTTAGTAGTTTTTTTTTTTTAAACAACTTTCAATGAGGTCCCTTATGAAGAATTCTTCAATTTTGTCACATGACAGTGGTGTACACCACCACTAAACCAGTCACTATAAAAAAAAAAAAAATATGTAGGTACATTATTTTTGCTGGGCAATCGATTGAGACTATTTATTTTAAAATCGGAGAGGGGTCGTCCAAAAGGTGATCGCTTTCATATGGAATTGCTCTATAATCTTTGAGAATTTTTTTAATAAAACATTTAAACATTTTTAAAATATTTTGAATACCATTAAGAAAGCTTTTCTTCCGCTTACTAATGTACACTTTATATAATGCACCCTTCATAAAAAATTATTAAGTAGTTTCATTGTATTTTAGAATTCAGTAAAATATTTGATGTGCTACAATATTTATTTTGTTTTAGCGACTCAATTCTTATAACCACTTCATTTAAAATTTTTTAATATTTTGTTTAATAATAATAAACAACAATTTTTTTAAACAAACAAAAGATGTAACGTAACAATATTCGTGTGACCTAATCTTTACAAAATAAATAAAATTTTTAATTTTCACAGTAAAAGTCTAAAAAAATATGTATAAAAAATTTTTTTCACAACATACAAGTTAATATTTATATTTGTTTATTTATGAATGCATGTATTTCGAATATGAAAAAAAAATTTGCATAAACAATTTATGTTTTTAAAACCAACAAAACGGATATGTCAAAAACCTCTATAGTCCGTTCGTCTGTCCGCCTGTCGGTCGAACCAACCAAACAACACAACGACCTACCATATAAGTTCTTTACCCCACCAAAAACTTCCCTTAAAATAAGGATTTACAGGATTTGTCGCATTTCGTGTTACTTCATATACAAAACAAAAAAATACGTAAACAATATTTTATTATTAACACAGTTACATAATACGTATACACGTATGTATGCCACATCCGTTAAAATTTACCTTTATACCAGGGGATTTAAAAATATTTATATACAAGGTGGGCTTTCTAGGTATTGTGAGCATCAACATTTTTAATAAAATGTAACATGAATTATTAGGTAAAAATATAACGACAACGGGAATTTACAAAAAAATATATTAAAAAAAAAAACAGTAAAATAATACTGCATACAAATAAATATTGTACTTTTATTTGAAGTGCGAGCAAAATATGTTGATGGGGTTATGAATTCTGGATGACTGACCGTATACTGGCTCTATTTCTAGCTACTCGGTTGGTTAGTTGCATTAATCCATCCACCAATCTATCCATCCATGCAAGTCTAACAAATGCCATTTATTTGTAACATTGGATTTGATATGCCATAAATTTTTGCTTTTTAGTTATTTTCGTTTTTAAATCGACTATTTTTTTGATTTGAAATATTATAAGTTATCACAAATGTTTGTAACACTTTTTTTCATTTATTTTAATATTTTAAAAAATTGTGTATTATGTTGTGTAGTATTAAGAAAATCCATTAATAAATTCCAAAGTTATGGTCACTTAGTTAATGTTACCAAGACGTATGAGTGATGCGTTCAATGATAGTTGGCAACACTCATACGCCTTGTTTACAATAATTAAGTGATAAATTCATACGTCGTGTTTAACATAATTGGCCATAACTTCGGTATTTATTTATAGATTTCCTTAATATAAAGGGTGGTTAAATTTTAAGGGCCGATGTTGATTTTGAATAAAAAACAAATTATTAAGGAAATTATTGTCATTTCTTTTTATTATAATAATATGGTATGGTTCAATTATGTATGGAACAAAATATCGGCCAAATGGCCGCCGCGACCTCGGCGGCACACCTCCATCCGATGGTCCAAATTTTCGATGACGCTGAGGCATAATTGAGGCTCTATGCCGTTAATGTTTTGCTGGCTTATCGACGTACACCTTTTCTTTCAAATAACCCCAAAGAAATAAGTCCAACGGTGTCAAATTACATGATCTTGGCGGCCAATTGACATCACCACCACGTGAGATAACACAGTCATTGAATATGTCGCACAAAAGAGCCATTGTTTCGTTAGTTGTGTGGCAAGTGGCACCGTCCTGTTGAAACCACATATCGTGCACATCCATATATTTCAATTCGGACCATAAAAAGTTCGTTATCATCTTACGATAGCGAACACCATTCACAGTAACTGTCTGACCGGCCTTATTTTGGAAAATATACGGCCCGATGATGCCCCCAGCCCATAAACCGCTCCAAACAGTCACTCTTTGTGGGTGCATTGGATTATCATTGGCCCAAATGTGGCAATTCTGCTTATTGACGAATCCACTGAGGTGAAAATGTGCCTCATCACTGAAGATGATTTTCTTCGAAAATTGATCATCCACTGTTGCCATTTCTTGCCACCATTCTGACCATTGACAACGCTTGGAATGGTCAAGAGGATTTAGTTCTTGAGTCAATTGCACCTTGTATGTGTGTAAATGCAAGTCTTTATACATAATGTTCATCAACGACGAGCGTGAGAGGTGCAATTGTTGGGCACGTCAACGAGTTGAGGTAGACGGCTCTTCAGCCACACTATCGCGAACAGCAGCAATATTTTCTGCAGTACGAGCTGTACGAGCATGCACTGGTGTTTTCAAATCTCCTACAGACCCGGTTTGTTCAAATTTTTGCACGATTTTGGACGATTAAATTGACCGATAAAATCACGAAATGCACGATATGCATTTGGATTTGAACGCTTATTTTCTTAACTCGTTGCTCGATTTCCATGGTTCAAACTGCGTTAGTCTGAATTTGAGAAATTTCAAATGAAATGCAGAAAAAAACTTAATGTTTAGGTGTGGTTCACATTCAAGATCGGCCCTTAAAATTTAACCGCCCTTTATAACATGTTTTCTTTTTTGGATTACGGGATCAATGCTAAAAATAAAAATAGTGCTATTTTAAGATTTTTACGATTTTTTATAAAGCCCATACTAACGAAAGATTTTGTGTAGGACACTAATGGGGGAAAATTATTCTTGAAAATTTTCAAAAATCATGTTTGACCGGGTGCTTACTTGCCACATCACAAGTTTATAGCCCCGACAGTTGGGCAGGACGAAAAAAGGGTATAATTTTTTCATCTTTAACCTTTCCTTTTGATTAGATATTCCAAAAATGATCTTATCAGTGAATTAATCTTATCTCAAGAAAATCATATGAGTTGGAGACGACTGTTCCCTTATTTGCCCCCCCCCCCTCCCCACGTATTATTTATAGAAAGTAACAGCATATATGACAAATTTAAAAATCCTAGCTCCTTCAGTTTGTGATTAAGGATGTTTTTTATTGCTTTTTAGCTCCATTTTCCCCAATAAAAAAATATCTCCTCAGTGATTTAGCACCTACTTCAAGGAAAGCATATCTTTAAATTCAGATTCCATATTTACTACGTTTCTGACAAAAACTTCAACTAAAACCCCATCAGTGGATAAGCGTATACTAATTAGAAAATTAACTAACACTCTAGGTAACACTTATTTTAAATTTCAGATTTCTAGCCGATAGGATTTATGTAGAAAGTTAAGGTTAGGTTTTTCCCTTCTTACCCCTCCCCATAAAAAAATCTAAAAATCTCGTCTTGATGAATGTTTTAGAAGAACCTGCATGCCAAAATTTCAAGTTCCTAAGTCCTGAGGTTTGGGTTTCAAACCCATTTTTTCCATATTCTATTGGAAATTTTCTAAAATTAAAACTAATTAAAAAATATTAAACGAGTTATTTACTTTTAACAGAGAAGATTTTCGAAAAACTTAAAAATGTAGAAAATGCACTTAGATAAATATCACTTGAATCCTGGCTCGTTCCACTCTATTTAGAGCCCTGTGTTAACTGTTTTCATTGCACCTATTCCCAGTACTATACCATTTTGTTCCCTTTGTAAAGTGTTGCAATTCCATTCGTTCCCCGCTCCATTTTACGTCATGCCCCTTGTGAAGTGTTTAAGTTTCCCTCGTCCCCCTTTTCATTCAATTTCGTTACGCTTGTCTAGGGTTTTAATTCCACTCGCTCCCATCCTTTTTGGTATCCTTTGATTAGTGTTTTAATTCCACTCGTTTCATTCTACTTTGTCCCCTCTGTTTAGTGTTTCATTTCCACTCGTTTCCCATTACATTCGTTTCCCTTGTCGAATGTTTTATTCCAATCATCAGGTTTTTACCCTGTGGGAGAAAGGAGTCAGTGGGGATTTGGAACCTGCCCCGTGATAGGTTAAAACTGGATCGGTTTCGAAAATACATATAACGAAATAGGTGAATAGAGGACATGTTACTGAGGGCAATTGACCATCTCCTGGAACAAGTCCATGTTAATGGGACCGGCCTTTTCATATAAAAAACCGGTCCCTTCCACAATGAACCGGTCAAGTGATGTGTCCTGGGATAGGTCCTTTTCCCGCGGGGTAGGTAAGGAGTTACCACGATGGACATGCCCTTATTAAAATAATAGGTTTTGTAATAGAAAAGTAATAGGTGAGTTACATTAAGTTCTTCTTACAGAACTCATTTCAAAGTTCTAGCCTGTCAAGAAGAAGATTTTTGGACATTTTTACCCTCCAAGAAAAAGACCGTAGTCCAAGAAATAAATATTTAAAATTTTATATTTCTAGCCAAAGAGGTTTGGGTTGGGAGACTTCCCTCTTTTTTCATCATTTTGTATCTCCCCGTAGTAATTTCCTAAAATCGTGTCTTACCAGTAAGTTATCCATACTCTGAGGAATACATGTTTTAAATTTTAAGTTTATTGCCAAAGGGGCTTGGAGGGTTGTCAAAGGGACGACTTTCTCATTTTGCCATTTCTCTTAGAAATATCCAAGAAATATTTATGTTAGCCGATACTTTAAAAAAGAAATATTTTAAATTTCAAGTTGATCTAAAGGGGCTCGGAAAGACCGCCAAAGGGAAGATTTTCTCCTTTTTTCCCCTCAATGTAGTAATTTTAAATAATTCCGTCTTATCAGTG
This sequence comes from Eustalomyia histrio, assembly GCA_949748255.1. Classification (NCBI taxonomy): domain Eukaryota; kingdom Metazoa; phylum Arthropoda; class Insecta; order Diptera; family Anthomyiidae; genus Eustalomyia; species Eustalomyia histrio. The sequence goes on along the minus strand of OX456526.1, from coordinate 54,613,321 downwards.
AGTTATTCCATAATTCAGAGAACACATGTTTTAAATGACAAGTTTCTAGTAATTTTTTTTTGGCTAGGCCGTCAAAATAAATACTTTTGCAGTTTTTCTACGTCTTCAAAGAAATTTTTAAAAATCCCGTCTTTGCGGAGAAAGAAGCTTTATACCAATATTCAGCTTTTAGCTCAAGAGTGTGTCAGCCATTAACGATATTCTTTTTAAAATACAATAAAAATTGGTTGAAAGAAACTCTAAAAAAAATTATAACAAACCAATATAAATTTTAATAAATATTTTGGGATCAGCTTGAAGTTTGTACCCAGGATCTTTTTATTCAAGTTATATTGAAAACGATCTTAAATCCAGGAATTATTAAAAACAAATCAGAATACATAAAAACAAACGATCTTTTTTCCATAACTTTTTAACCCATCTCTGTTAATTTTCAATCGAAATTCAACTGATAATTCTAACGTAGGGTACTCTCAACAACGTCTGCATTCACCAAATATAATTTAATACTTGCATTTTGTATTTATTTTATGTTTTTCATATAGTTTTACGGAAAACATAAAAAATAATTCAACTAAAAATGTCAATTTAATGCTTTTGGGAGAACAAATGCGGATAATATTGAGTTTACCCTTTTGAGTAAGGAGGATGTTACAAAAAACATAAATTAAAAAAAAAATTTGTAAATTTTACAAATTCTGATAAGGCAAAATATTTTTGTAAAATCATTTATAAAATGTTTCACCGGTCATCAGTAGAAAACAGTTAGGTCGAAAAAATTTAAATATTTAATACAAACAGAAATACCCGGCGTTGTTGGGAATTTAAGAATTTTAAAGAAAATATTACTACTTAGAAAATATTTTACAACTAACATTTGATATTTAGAATTAAAAATTAATTTTTTAGACTAATTTGCCTCCTTCAAGGCCAATAATGGAAAGGCGAATGTGGAGATTTTTTGATAATATAAAGAAACATTGACAATTAAAACACATCGAGCGTTCAAGTTGTGAGATAAGATCGACTTTATTTTCACAACTCTTTTTTATTCTCATTTTTGTTTGTTGTTCATACTCAAAACAGAGTTGCCGCATTTTATTTTATTATTTTTTTTTTATAAACAGAAAACATATTTAACTGAAATTTAGATACGAAATTTAGATATTTGATGGAAAAAGTAAATCTAAGAACTACCTGTCTTCTTTTTCGGCCACCCCAAGAATCTAGGGGATATAGTAATTTTTTGTTTGGCAACATGTAGAAAACGATCGAAATTCTATTAGGTGTAAAGCCCAAAATTCTTTTTTTTGGCAAGTTTTGGTCATCGTTAGCTATGATATTTTCCCATATTTTTGGCTACATATGGATTCCGTGAACTGCTTATTATTCGAGGTCAAGAATAAATCGAGTCAATTTCGGATACCCTGTTCTAAAGTGAAACGTATTCCAGTGAGAGCAAATGGTAGTCAGAACAAATGGTAGGCGGACGGTACAAGGTCAAGACTATAAGGCGAGTGAGACACAATTTCTCAACCACTATTTTTTAAATCGTTTTTAACCGGCCTAGCAACATGTGGTCGAGCGTTGTCATGATAAAATATAAGGGCGCATATTCCGGACCATTTTCTGCCAATGCTCGCTTAAAGTGAATCAATTGTGATAGTCAGGCCTAATTTCAGCAGGTCATAAAAAATGGAATCCCTCTGTTGCACCAAATACGAAGCAATATTTTGGCGACATGCATATTCATCTTAGGCGTTGATTTGGCTGATTGGCCGGGCTTCACATATGATTTCCTTCGTTTTGTCGTAATGGATCCATTTTTCATAGCCAGTAATGTTTCGATGTGAAAATGACTTTTATTTATGGTGTTAAAGCAGCATTTCGGACATGCAAAATTGTCTTTCAACGTCTCTCGACTTCAACTCTTGTGGATAAATTCTTGCAAATGTTTTAAAATTGCCGCTTGAGTGACTTCCAATGATTTTGCAAGTTTTTATTAAGATGACAACAATCTTTATAGAGTAATGTCTCCAATTCATCACCTTCGAGCTTTTTTGGCTAACCTAGGCGGTCTTTGGCTTTTTCGTGTTAAAATCACCACTTCTGAACCACATAAACCATCTATCATATATAAATGAACATATACACGCAAAGAAAAAACATGGTTGGGAGAATCATATTCGAAGAGCATCATATATTTTTATGATTGTGCCAACCATAGTCGTACTATATTATGATTATCATATTATGATAATAAAATATCCATAATTTTACCATAATGTGGTCCCTACAGTTATATTATGATTCAATTATTACAATATTATGATTCTGTAAAAACATATTATGATGTTGAATTTATCGTAATATGATTGCATCTACTTATAGTATGCTCAAAATATTATTACAGTATGGTCCCCATAACTTTATTATAATTTCTGGATTATAATATGATCCATATAAAATCTTTATATAGAATCTTTTTGACAATGAATTGATTATTGTAAATAATATTACATGTATAAGGAATTTTCGAAAAACCCTCAAAAAAAATCCTCTAAAGTTAAAAAAAATAAACTGGATCTTATGAAAGGTATTTTCTGTTCAGTTTTAGTAAACAATATATGATTGTTTTTTAAGACATTTTGGTTTTTATGAAATCAAGACAATACTCGTATTAGGACTGTAAATGTCAAAGTTATGTTTTATTTGATGTATAATTATTCATTGATTGTTAAAAGCATTTTATGGTTACATAATTATCATATTTTTTTCATAGTTAGAATTTTCGTTAACATAGTGTGGTTACAGCCAATCATGTTATAAAATACGAGGTGTCAATCATAAAATGGTAGCAACCATGTTGATGGATAGACAACCAATAATATGGTTATGACAACCATACCGGATTGCAGCAAGCACAATATAGTAGCATTGATCATTTTGCAACCATGTTTTTTCTCTGCGTGTACAGAACAAGCTTCGGTGAGCAATCGATGTGCTTTTTTCAAATAAAAGCAGTAAAGCAAAATTTCACACAAAAAAAAAAAAAAAATAACTCTGTTGCACACACTATTTCGCTCAATGACAGATGTTTACCCTCTAAAATTCCATATAAGTTATTAAAGACACAAACCATGTGTAAAAGATACGCCATCTATTGTAAATCCCGCATACACGGAAAAAATATCGCAAAATTTTAACAGCAGTATTCATAAAAAAAATCTTAATTCAAGTTTCAAATACATATAAGTTAAAAAACACTTTAAGCCTAAAAAAGGTTTATTAAAATTTTGTATTCATAATCAGTATTTAACTAATAAACGATTTAATGTTGAGGATGGCATCACTGTATCTTTTTATATGTCACCTTAATTGTAATAATGCAAATCAATAATTACTAAAACGTACGGTACTCGTTTCTATGTATTTTGTTTTTAGTTTTTCAGAAAAATATTGTTTTTATAAAATAAAAAATTTATGAAAACTTGTTTATTAATTAAAAAAAGAAAAAAGATTCATAACAAAATGCCCAGTTAAAGTGCTACATAGATAATGATTTTATTGTAGATAAAAAAGTATTCAAATAACCGGTTTTATTTTCTTTGTTTTAATTAAACAACACACCACTAGTTTACTTTCAATGAATAAATATCATAAAATTATATTATTTCTGCTTAAATTCTTTATTCGGAGTTGTTGTAAATTTTTGTCTGACGATTTTTTTAAATTTGGGCAATAGTTTCTATTATTAAAAAAATACAATTGAAAATATCAAATTTTTCAAATAAAAATGGTTCTTACCATTATAATATAGAATTTCCATTACTTTTTAAACATAAACAAATATCTCCTTTAGTTAAATGACAATTTTTTTGCAAAAATGTTTAACATGAAAATAAACACAAAGCAAAAATGTCATTTTAAAATAGGTTTAAAATAGGGTCGAACCAATTTTAAAATTCGTTTATTTACACAAGGTTTAAAAGAGGTATTTTAAGCTAAAATTCGTTTATGAATACAATTTTAGCAAATTTTGCTTAAAATTGATTTGAAATGCTGTTTAAAATTTTTATGAATACCGCTGTAAGTAATAAAAAATATTTGTTAAAATTTAAATTCGATTTCTAACAATTTTTTATTTGTAAATTTTTATTTTTTATATAAAAATATTTTGAAAATAAAAATATCTAAATGACTTTCTTATTTATAAATGCAATTTTTGGTGCCTTTTCAAAGAACTATTTATTTATATTTACAAAAAAAAATCTATGAAAGATATTTAATATTACAAAGAGAATTATTATTATTATTATTTAAGAATGGGATTATCAAGTTGTTCCACAAAGTAGCAAAAAAAAAAGTGCTTTGCGAAATATTCCCTAAAATCCAAAAATAGGACAAATATTAAAAAATTAAAATATAAGTGTCCGCTAAAATTTAATTAGGAATAAAATATTTGAATTTTTCAGCCGTGACAATATACTTTTTTATATAAACTATACAAAATTTTTTGAATTTTTACAACTGCAATTTGAAAAAAAAAAAATCTAAATTGAACCGAAGGAAGGAACCAGTAAATAGCCTTCAAAAATCCCATTCCAATGATTTTACACTTGCAAATGCAATATTATACTTTTAGGCAGCTACGTGGGGAAAATATAAAAAAGAAAACAACTCAACAACAAAGCTAAAAGCGAAAAATACCATATTTTGAACCCGAGGTGGACAAAATTCAAAACAGGTTAATCTTAAATATTTTTTATATCACATATTCAAATGTCATCAAAAAAAATTAATCCAAAATATTTACCTTTTTTCAAATACGAAACAATGGCTAACGAAACAATATCTCACGTGGTGACGATATCAATTGGCCGCCAAGATCATATGATTTGACACCGTTTGACTTTTTGGGGTTATTTGAAAGAAAGGTGTACGTTGAAAAGCCAGCAACAATTCAAGAGCTAAAGGATGAGATAATTAGGCACACTAACGGCATAGAACCTCAATTATGCCTCAGCGTCATCGAAAATTTGGACCATCGGATGGAGGTGTGCCGCCGAGGTCGCGGTGGCCACTTGGCCGATATTTTGTTCCATACATAATTGAACCATACCATATTATCATAATAAAAAGAAATGACAATAATTTCCTAAATAATTTGTGTTTTATTCAAAATCAACATCGGCCCTTAAAATTTAACCACCCTTTATTATATTAATTTGTCCAAATATTTTAACCAATTTTGGATTTTTAAAAACAATACCAAACATTTTAATTTTTGAGATATTTGCAGCTCCATAAAATTCCTCTAAACATATCCCGAAATGAAAGCTAATTTTTTTGAGTATAAAGAAATAAAGTTCTTTTCCCCAATATTGTAAGCCATAAACTAATTTTTCTTATGTCTGGTATTTAAAACACACAGCTTGGAAAGCAAACTTGATGGAATTTTGACTTTCGCTTCGGGTCTAGAAGCCGAAAATGCTTGAAAATAATTTTAGTACAATTCTGTACAAAAAGGTAGATTTTTGTACAGTAGGGTAATTTATATCCCTTTAAAGCAATATAGATATATGTATTTATTCACATTACAGCACTTGCATCTATAAACGAAATCTAAAAGAAAACTTTTTAAAGTTTAATACATTATCTTTCAACACCCAAAAAAAAATAAATAAGTGACAAACTGAAAAACATATTTTAACACTTAATCCTTTATAGTTAGCCAAACAAAAGTAGTACTATACTTGCACTGCAGTCTGCTAAAACGAAAAACTTTATGGAAACACAAAAAAAAAATATAAATAAAAGAAGTTGCCAATTAATTCATTTGCATGCTAAATACTAAACTACAGCAGTAGTGGTAGAAATAGTAAAAGTAGTTGGTAGTGTAGTTGCTATAACTGACATTGAATAATCTTTAGAAGACATCCAGCAAACAAAAAGTATAAGAACTAGTTTTAGTATTCATGCAACAAAGAAACTGCAAGAAAATTCTAAAAAAAAAACAAAACAAAACTTACTTTTTCTCTCCCCTCTTCAAATAAAATGATAATTATTGTTGCATAAGATAAGAAAGTTGGTGGAAAATAAAAACAACTGAAAACTTGGCTTCTATGGTGACCCTTGTTTTTATTTAACACACTAAAATAAAAAAAAAATAAAACACCATCCAATTCAATCCATGATGTCCCTTTGGGGAAGATCATCTTAGATATCATTACAGTTAAGTTTCAAATGTCAAGTTTCTTTTCTTTCTGAACAACAACAGCAGCAATAACAAACAACACAACACTATCAAATCTATGGTATCATCACTACCATTATACTTTGTTTTAGTACCCTACATAATGTTTCGGTACCGGAATCCATTAATTTGAAATTATAGCAAAAAAAAAAAAGAAGAACAAATTAAATTACAGAAAAATTAATGTTTCATATTGTTAGTTGTAGAGAAATATACTTATGCTAATAAATGTTTTACACTTAAAATAGTTTGTAAGTTAAAATAACAGAAGATAAATATACTATTTCAATGAAGTGATATTTTATTTAAAACCCGGCCTACTTACCTTTCCTTTAAATCAAATGATTTTTGTTTTTAAATGTAGTTTAAACAATTGATACAGCAGTAAAAACAAATGATTATTCAGTTAAAATTAAATGTTAAAAATTTAACTACCAATTCCGTAAAAAATAACTGATTATTCATTTATTTGAAATTGTGACCGTTTTTTATATTTTTGTTTGTTTTTTATCGACAAAATTTATACTCGCACGGTCTCTAGACATATTTTGTGTGAATAACCATAGGTGTGCTTATGAAGTTTATGAAATAAAAACAAATTGGAATTTTTGAATATAGTACTATACAAATGAAAAACAAAACATCTCACTTTTCACGTAACAAGTTCAAGGACAAAATTATGAATGACAAAAATACACACATTTAATTTTGTAATTTAAAAAGGGGAATCACCAAACTATTTATATTTAAAGAGGAACGCACTTCATAACGTTCAAATTAGAGGGGAAACTGCATCAGCTGATGAAGACAGTGCCAGAACCTATCCCGAAAAATGAAAAAAGATTATCGAAGATGGTGGTTATTGTGCACATTAGGTTTTTAATGCAGATGAAACTGGATTGTTCTGGAAAAATATGCATAATCGTACGTATATAGCAAAATCTGAAGAAACCGCAAACAAGGATCGAATAACTCTATTACTATGCAGTAATGCTTCAGCAGTTCGAATGTTAAAACCACTGGTAGTAAACAAATTTTTAAGACCACGAGCTTTAAAATGTAAGGATTTAAAGCATTTACCCGTACATTGGATGGCTAATTGCAATTTTTACGGATTGGTTTAACAAATGCTTTGTGCCCGAAGTAGAATTTTATATGAAGCAGAAAAAATTTCAATTTAAAGTTTTGCTTATAGTGGTTAATGTTCCAGGCCATCCACACATCGAACATCCCAATGTAAAGGCAGTATTTTTCCCCCCAACACTACAAGTATTCTCCAACTATTATACCAAGGAATTATTTCTACATTTAAAAAATATTATATTAAACGTATGTATAAATTTATAGTCAATAAAATAGAAAACGAATCATTAACGCTAAATGAGGTATGGAAACAGTTCACAATTTTTGACTGCATAATTCATTCTTTATCAGCTGCCTCAGATATAAGACCACACACTTTAAACGCTTGCTGGAAAGCAGCTTGGCCTGAGTGTGTTATAAATAATAATTTGGAAGAATTTCTCGAGAATATTCCATTAAGTGACGGTGAAATTATTAATAGCATATAAAGAAAATGATAAAGGTGGAGTAAGTGATTGTGACGAAGAAACTTTAGCACCACTTACTGTTCAAACAGTTGGAAAAATTTTGCAAGCAGTTAATTTATTACAAAATCAAATCCTACTGTACGAACCTGACACTGAAAAAGCCTTAAAACTCAATAGAGAAATTTGTTACCTTATGTCGGGATATCGCAAACAACACAATTAGTTAAAAAATAACAATACAACTCAAAAATTATTGACTGAATATTTTGAAAAAAACAGATAAAAATCTTCCAAATCAAAATCAAAATCTGCCAAGCGATGAGAGTAATTTTGCACCACCTTCAAAACGGGTCAGAAGTAGTGATAAAAGTGACATTTTTAATATGTGAATTGTTTTTTGGTTAGTTTTTATTTTTTATGCGATTTTAGTCTAATTTTTACGCCTTGATTTAAAGTTATGCGGCTTTTCAACTATTCGGAACGGATCATCCATTTTGTATGGAAATTGAGTCTTTTTTATGCGGATTTCCTTTATGCGATTTTTTTTTGGAACGCATCTACCGCATACAAAAAGACCTAAGTGAATATATATTTTTTTTGAAACAGACAGCAAACAAAGTTAAAATTTGTAATAACAAATAAACCACAAAATTCCGTATTGTGGGTAAATTTTTACTAAATTTCAAACAAATAAAAAAAAAAATAGTAAATTAAAGGAAATCATTTCGAACAAATGTATAAAGAAGTTAAAATAAATATTTTTTTTTTTAATAATTGTGTGTTCATTTATTTTTAACTGACAAACAGTTAACTATATAATATCCGGAGAGTATTATTTTTAAGAATTCTGAATGGTTTAAAAATCAATGCATAGTTATTCATCAACTAATGAAAGCTATTATTCTGTTCCTCAACTAGTCCATTTCACAGACATAATTTCAAAATATGCTTTGCTTATTAAAATTTCAGCGTATCTTGATTATAATATCAAATTGACTGTGTACTTGACTCCACTTTTAATACCTATGCCGTTGTCTTCACATGCAGTAAAATAATAGCAAGGAATCGCCAAACTGATTTTAATCTGGTTGCAATATCATAATATTTTTGACATGTAATCGGCGTTGTGTTTGCCATGAAATGTCACTTTTAGTTTTAATTCAGCAAATTCGTATTTGATAAAATTTTGTTTTTCTCAAAAAAGAAATGGGGAAATATTCTTCACTACAGTTTAGTCGATTTGCCAATTGCTTGCTACTATTTTATTATACGTGACGACACCTGGTAAGGGGAACTTATAGTCGTTTAGAACCCCTCATTATTGCATTACGGTTTTTGTTATTTGTGCATGCAGTAAAAAAGTTGTAACATTTTCTTTCATTACTATTATTTTTTATAACAAAAAATAAAGTTATTTTTTTTTGTAGTTTTGTGGGTTTCGTATTTTTGTTGGTCTTTGGTTTTGTAAATATTTAGTGGCAGTGTCATTATTGTCTCTTCTGTATTTAATCCGATATTAATGAGACTTTTTGAACTATGTATTGTACATATTAAAAGAATGTTTAGATTAAAAATATTTTTGATTTATAAAAAACTTCTTATGATTGATTGTTGTTAAAGGAGTGGTTGCCATTATGTCAAACTATTAGTTTATATAAAAAAAAGTTATTTATTTTTACATAAATACGCATATGAAGAAAATTTAAAGAGATTTAAGAAAAATCGTATTCGCGTTTTATAATGATCAATATTATACTGTACTTATTCCATGAAACAATACACTCAGGAAATTATGTAGATAGAATACATTATACATCAACTGCCATATGTATTTTTTGAACTTTTAAAAATTAACCGACATATATTAAAATTTATTTTTAGTCTGGTTCGAGATCATAGAAAATTGTTTTCTAAATGAAAATTTGTTTTCATATTTTATTTAGTAATCATGGAGAATACACAGAAAAAGTTATTAGACACAAGCTGAATGGAATGCATTTTTTAGTCCGCTACGACTTTCATTAACATTCTTCGTGCCGAAATGTCAATTGTAAATACAGTTGATTTTTGCTTAGATGAAATTTACTTACTATTTTTGTGTTATTTATATTCTTCTTTTTTACCTTATGTAATATGAGCTAATAGATAATATGGATTTTTTCGTCACTGACGTGTCATTGATTTTTTGTAATATGGAAAAAATTGAATATCGTGCAGTTATTAGATTCTTTGTTTTGAAGGGTTTAAAAGCAAAGGAAATTTATGAACGATTGTTAGAAGTGTATAAGGAGTCCTCATCTCAAAACGCACCGTTGAATTTTGGGCTGGTGAATTTAAACGTGGTCGTACCTGCAACCACAGCAGAAATCATTGATCAGGTACATATGATATGGTTAGTGAAGATCCAAGTTTGACTAAGCGTGAAATTGCTAATGCCATAGGCATCTCAGACGAACGAGTACTTCATATTTTACATTAAGAATTACGTATGAAAAAAATGTTTGGAAAGTTAGTGCCGCACACATTAACAATTCAACAAAAACTGGATCGAAAACAAATTTCTCAGCGTAATTTGGAGCGTTTTAAGCTGAATAAAACCGACTTCTTGCGTCGTTTTATAACTATAGATGAGACTTGGATCTACCACCATGATCCTAAATTGAAACAAGAACGTTTACAGTGGACTGAAGCTGGTTCTTCAGCTCCAAAGCAGGTGAAGTCACAACGATCAGCAAAGAAGGTTATGGCATCAGTTTTTTGGGATGCAAAAGGAATTTTGTTGATTGATTATCTTCAGAAAGGTAAAATAATTGCAGCCTTTTGGATCAGCTGGATAAAAAAATTCGTGAGAAAAGACCTGGTTGAAAGAAGAAAAAAATAATTTTTCATCAAGACAATGCACCTGCTCACAAAAGTGTTTTGACGATGGCTAAATTCAAAGAATTAAAGTACGAATTGCTTGAACATCCACCGTATTCACCAGATTTGGCTCCCAGTGACTACTATCTCTTCAGAAATCTCAAACAATTCCTTCGTGGAAAGCATTTTTCATCGAATAAATAGGCCATAGCAGCCGTAGACGGTTATTTTGTAGAGCTTCCGGAAAACCATTATAAGGATTATTGGAAGATCATTGGAACAAGTGTATTGAGCTTTTAGAAGATTATATTGAATAAAAAAATATATTTCGTAACAAAAACAGTATTCTTTTATTTCGAGCGCAGGAACTTTTCCACTAACCTGTATGTTATGATCAGTCGGTAAATTCGGTGTTATACGTTTTTAATTAAAGATTATATTATGCAGCTTCTGACAGTATCAAGTTCAAGTTTTATAATTTAAAAAAAAATTCTAGAGCAACAAATTTCATTTGAAAATGAATTGTTATATTTTAACAGATTTAGAAAAAAATATCACGATAGAAATTAACTGCTAGAAATATAAGCGATTTATCGAAAAACGGAAACTTCGATCGCTGGTCGGAAGAGAAGACAATAATTTTTCCGCAATGACATCAGAAACGAAAACAAAACACTTCAAAAAAAAAGAACAATACTAGCAGAAAAAATATTTTTTTAAACAAGCAAAAGTAAAAAGTTGGGGAAAACAAATCATTTCTTTTTTTAAAAAAAAGAACAAAACTATCAAAAAAATATTTTTTTTATTAGAAAAAGGACTTTGAGACAAAAAAAGTGAAAAAGCACTTTAAAGCTAAAAAATCTTAAAAAGAAGGTACTTCAAAGCTAAAAATTGGAAAATCCAAAAAAAGCAAATATGTTAAAAAAAGCAAAAAAGGCAAAACAAATTTGTTTTCTTTGTTGATTAAAAATGTATGTATAGATTTTTTCTATTTTTTACGTATACTTTATTTAAGTACAATGTATAACACTCATACGCTTTGTAGTACAACACTCTAACAATTTTATCGGTATAATCGAATACTACTCCCACGGGCATAAATATTTTTGGTTGAAACTGGATTTTAGTTGAAAAAATTCGTTTTCCTGTGATAATAGTACACATCATTCATTAAAAACGGTCAAAACGATTTCAATGGGAAAACAGATTCACAGGGAAAACAGATTCGAAATTGTAGCTAATCTGGTTGTGACAGCAAAAAACCAATCAAGAAAAAATAATTTAGAGAGAGAATTTAAATTGTTCTAATAAAAATTCGAAAGTCACAAAAATTTGTTAACTAAACCATTCGATTGGGAACAAATTCTGATATCAGCAATAACCGATTTCCTGGGTGTTCCTGCCAAAATGCACAAAATTATCGCATTTTGCAAAACAAAAAAAAAAATATATATAAAAATCTTTCTAAAATTAACTCAATTAGTTTAATTTTTTCAAAAAATTTATATTTGATGTATATTTATAGAAAACTTACAAAATTGCGTTTTAAATATTTAATAAATAAATTAAATTTATTTTTCTAAAGATTTTCATCTTTTAGCAAATTTATTCAGCCGTTTGGTAGAGGTTGTTTGAATTTCAAATTCCTCCATTAGAGGCTTTGTAAAGATACATAAGGCCGTGCTTATTTTCTATGTATACCACGTTTTGAAAAAAGTCCAAATAAAGATATCTTCAGTGAACCCCGCAGAGAGTAAATATTTTAAATTTCTGTTTTGTAACCGAAGGGGTATGGTACAAGTTTTTAGGGGAGATTTTATTTATTTTAATTGAACTTTAATTGAAGCAACTTTAATTTAAGCAACAAAAATATCATAGATAAAAGTATGAAATATAATAAAAGTAAGTAAGATTTTTGTTATAAACAAAATAAGCTGTAAGTTTTTAAGATGTTTCTCAACATCTTATTTACTACAAAGATTGTTTAAGTACAAAATATTAAATCTACCTAAATGCCTAGAGTGAACCCCTCATAGACAATCTAATGGTAGCACTTCATCCTATTCGAAAATGCATTAATTATCAACCATTGGTTCTAGGATAGTTTTTTTTATAAAAGTTTTTGTCTATTTAATTGTTGCAAAAATAAAATTGTTAATTATATTTTGAATTTGTAATAGTATGATCTTGAACCGAACAAAATTAACACTCATACACTCAGAATATTATGTAGTTAACTGTTTGTAGTTTAATAAAAAAGTTTTCCATTCCATTTAAAAATAAAGGAAGATACATTTATTTTTCAAAGAAATATCTATATTAACTTTTTTATACATTTATTCGAAATAATTTACTATCATTTACCGATTTTTTCAGTTTCATTTATTTTTTTCAATTGTTTGAAATTTAATAAAAATATACCCACAAAACGGAAACTTGTGGTTTATTTGTGTCCGTAACAGTTATTACAAATTTAAATTTTGTTTGCTGTCTGTTTCAAAAAATAATATTCAAAAAATTTCAATTTGTTTTTTTATTTAAATTGGTTGTATATATACAAAATTTTTTAATACAAATTACAAGAACTTCATAAACACACATACATACACAAATACATTCACACAAAAAGTGTTTATAGCTTCATATGCATACATACATTTTGTATTGTACGAGTATATTAAAAAAAACAAAAAATACAAAAACGGAAATAATTTCAAATAAATAAAAAAAAACATTTATTTTTTAAGGATTGGTAGGTAAAATTTTGACATATTTTTTAACTGTTTATAGCATTTGTTTCTTACGGATGTGTCAGTTAATTAATCAACATTTAAAAATAAATAACAAATGGCATTTAATTTAAATGAAAATTAAGTAGACCGGTTTTTAAATGAAATATCATTTCTTTTAAGTGATATTTTCAGTTATTTTAACTTACAAACTTTTTTAAGTGTAATAGTATTTGTCATATGAAAAGTTGTTGTTTTTTTTTGTGATAGACCAACACTCATGGTATACCCCTACTAATGCAGAGCATTGTGTTGGCATTAGGGAAATAAGTTATGGAAAGGTGAAAAGAGAGAGTACTATTTTTGGGTATTTGCTTTGAATTTCTCTATATTATAGTTAACAGGAACGACCTTCGAGGGTAACTTGTTTCACTTGTACGACCAAAAAACAAATGTTTTCTGTAATCCGTTGTTCGATTTATTGGACAATCGACCACAAACGGTTGTGCTTTACGTGATAAGCGAGTATTTCGAATATATAGCCGGGATCTGGGATTAAGTTTACTTATCTCTGTAGAACAATTCCCATGGTAATATCGATAGAGCAATGACATACAACCTTCATTCCGACGATGCTTCAATAAGTCAATGAGTGTGTATGCCCTCCTTTGTACATGATCCAAAAGCTCCAAAATATACTTTGAATCTCCTGCCTGTATAGGGGAGTTTTATTCGATCCTCGATCTGATTTTAAGTTGTATAGAGATCGGATAGATTGAAACCGATTAGACCGATTTCGGAAATCAAGATAACATTACTTGAATGCTTCTTTCGACACTTCAAAAACGTGCTCATTACTGACATCACTCAATTTTTTAATGACACTAACGGTTAAAGATTAAAAAAAATTACAGTCTTATACAATGTTGAAAACATCCAAAATCCGTTAAATTTTTGATAAAATAAACAATTTATAAAAAATGTACTGGGGTGGAAATGCTTCACACACAAAGCACGAGTAATTATTTTTTCAATTCATTATTTTTTTTTTATTATAATTATTAAAAGAATTTTTATTGATATTTTTATGTTAAGCCTTTAAAAAATATTTAAAATAATTTATGAAAATTACGTACTTACATGTTTAACAAATTCATGTGTAATTTTCGGTTACAAAAAATTCAGGGACAATCACATTCGTAGAGCACCATATATTATTGGGATTGTGCAAAAATAGTCATTTAAATATAATGATTCGAAATTATGAAGAAGTTTTTTAAAATTAAGAGTATTTCTTTAAGAAAAGTTTTTTCTAAAGAAACAAATTGATATTAAATACTTTTTCAACAAAACTTCTTTGATTTTATTGACCTCTTTAAAGAAAAATACTTTAAGAAATTTTAAAAATTCTCAGGACTTCAATAGTGAAGTTGATCTTCAATACTTGTATGTATAAAAATGTATTTTATTCTGGTTCGAGATCAGAAAAAATGTTTTCAAAATAAAAATTTTTTTTATTTTGTAATCATGGAGAATACATAGAAAAAGTTTTTAGAAACTAGCCGAATGGCATGCATTTCTAATTAGCTACGACCTTTATCAACATTCTTCGTGCCCTTGAACTTCCAAACAAATATCTCTATTTAACTCCCAAGTCAAAGGAAAAAACCATTTATACATCCAGTTGATTTTTTTATAGAGTTTAGATGAAATTTACTTATTATTTTTGTTTTTTTTTTTTAACATTCTCCTTTATTACGGTATGTCCAAATCAGCAAATAACTAATATAAAAGACATGTGTTTAAATTGTTCTTACATATGTAGTATTTAATAGTAAAGTTTTTATTTTAAGGACTTCTTTAATAAAAAAACATAAAGGACATTTTTTAAGGTCTTTCTTAGATCGTCCTTAGTGTATTAGATTTTTTCTTTTAGAAAAAATTCTTAGAATCTAAGCAGTTTTCATGATGAGAAGCCCTCAGAATTAAAGAAATTTTTCTATTTAAAGAAAGGCCTTAGAATGTAAGTATTGTTAGGAATATATGAAATTTTACTTCAGAAACTGTTTTCAGAATCTGTGAATTTTTATTTAAGAAAATTTCCATAGAGTCTTACAATTTTTCTATCGAAAAAATTTCTAAAAATCTAGTATTTTATATAATAAACCTTTTCGTACAAAACAACACTTGAGTTCTAAAGACGTTTGTAACGTAGCAAACTACACCCTTGCTGCTACGAACATATTTTATAATATTTTATATTTTCGTACTCTATAATATAGTATTAGTTCTGTGGGTGTCATACACTTATTCTTGTGATACTTGTGATACCCACACATATTTTTAAGATTCTTTTTGCTACTGCATAACTAAGCTTACAATTCTCATTTAGTTGGTAGTTTAAATTATACTTAATGTTCAATGTAAGATCCAATGGCAAGCTTAGTAGGGGGCTTCATACGTACATAATTTGTGTGTTTTATTTGTTCCTTGGCTCAGGGAACAAATATTCCAGGGCGATGGACTCCGGATGCTCTTAATTAATTTATTTACACAGCGGTATTCGGACTGTCTGTTCCACACAGCGGTCTTCGGACTGTCTGTTCCTCACAGTGGCTTCGGCTGTCTGTTCCACACTGCGGTCTTCGGACTGTCTGTTCCACACAGCAGCTTCGGCTGTCTGTTCCACACAGCGGCTTCGGCTGTCTGTTCCACACAGAGGCCTCCGGGCTGTCTGTTGCGCCAACCGATACCTGCTGATTTTATTGTGCCTGACTTTGCTCACCCGATACCTGCCAAGTGTGCTGTACTGATCGTTGCCATTCCGACAACTGCCGACTGCTTTGTGCCGAACAATGCCAACCCGACACCTGCCGAGTGTGCTGTACCGATCGCTGCCAAACCGACACCTGCCGAACTCTGCCAATTGTGCTGTACCGATCGCCGCCAACCGACACCTGCTGATTTTATTGTTCCGAACATTGCCAACCCGACACCTGCCGAACTCTACCGAGTGTGCTGTACCGATCGCTGCCAACCGACACCTGCTGATTTTATTGCGCCAAACATTGCCAACCCGACACCCGCCGAACTCAGACGGGTGGGTTGCACCGATCACTGCCGTTTTGACAACTGCCTACTGCGTCGTGCCGAACACTGCCAACCCGAAGCCAATCAATTGGGTTGCACCGAGTCTTACCGAGCCAACCACTTCCGAATAAGTACCACCTAGCCGAATCGCCACCGAGAAGACCATCGAACCACGTCCGCCGAATACACCAACCCGATCTTCCTCGAAATAGACACAACCGCTAGCAACGTGCGAATCCTGCCGAAGTCCAACGAACTATCCCTGCCGCAAAGTCATGCGATTGCGGTCCTATTTCGTATAGCCAGCGAGAGTGTGAGTAGTAAAGAAAATCCGAACGAATCCGAGTGAAGAAGAGAGCGTATTGCCAAGCGTATCTAGAAGAAATTATTGTAACATATATTTTTAAAACCAAATAAAGATCTGAATATATTTGTTTCACCCCCTGAAAGGGTAAAACAACTGTGTTTTCACTACTTAAGGTTTTGAGGGTCCTCAAGTATACCCTGGACACGACTGATCAACCTCAGCCATGACAAAACCCCCGTTACACATTTTCTGATAAAAAATTATTCTATTAACATGTTGAGTACTTTTTCCACTAGAAAGTCGTTACTTTTTTATTGACAAGGATTAAAATATATAAAATCTTTATATAGAATCTTTTCAACAATGAATATTATCCACAGTGAATTGATTAGTGTTAATTATAATGTTATATTGGCTGCAACCACAGTATGGTTACAGCAAATCATGTTATAAAGTAGAAAGTGGAAATCATGAAATAATGAAATATTTATAATGATGGTAGCGACCATATCGATGGTTAGACCCTATTTGTAAACCAATAAATTGATTGTGACAATCATACCCGAATGCATCAGGCATAATATAGTAGCAGCGATTTTGTTGCAAGTCTGGATTTTCTCTGCCATTGTCTGACCACCTACTGGTTATTAAAGAAATTTGTACGGCATTCCACAAAATTGTTGTTGTTCCAAATATTATTTATTTTTGTCTAATTTGATAGAAGTCTAATGCTCCGACGTATTGATTTTGGTCGTACGCCCAAGAATATTGAGTATGCATACACAGAATAAAACTACAAAATTCTGTTTATAATATTCAACATCTTTCTTTTGTTAGTAAAAAATATTTTTAAAATGGCACCAACAATTTAATTTGTAAATACAAAAAACTTTTTGTTATTTTTTTGTAAGTTAAATTTTTATTTACAAAGAATTTTTATATGCAAAATAACAATTTACAAACATTTTAAACAAAAAAAAAGTGTTAGAAATTGAATTTGAATTTTAACAAATATTTTTAATTTTTTTTTGAGTAGTTAATGAATATATAAAATAAAAGGGTAAATTTTTCAAAAATTTCGAATTTTGGGAATTTTTTTTATTAAAAATTATATTTTTCTGTCAAAAATATTTTAGGACGAAATTTTGCAGAGATTAAAATTTAAAAAAAAACTTTAATTTGGAACCAACTGGAACAAAAAGTTCGGGTGTAATGATTGAAAATCAACAAATCATAATATAAATGACGTCCTATTCTTTATTCGTATAATCAAATACAATACATCTTAATAGAAAATTTAACTTTCATAAGTACTTCACTTAAATTATTTCAAAAGAAAACTTCAAAACTTAATAATAACATGGTTTAGCACTTGTCATAAGGAAAAACAAAAAAAAATATATATAGAACTATATAAAAAATAAACATTCATCAACAAACAAGATTTTTCCATAACCAACTCATAATTTATCCTCCACAACAAACTTATACAATGAAAAAAAAAAAAACGGAAAATGGATAAATGTTTTGTTGCCGAAGTATGTTTATGTTGATGCCGATACTTGTTTATGTGTATTACAATACGGGTGCTTGGGAAATGTAGATGCAATCGCTCTTTATGCATATATAGTAGTGTGGCGGATGGTGGTTTTTCCATTTCTTTTTTTTGTTTTGTTTTGTTGAGAATATTTACATTAGATTTTCTTATAATAAATTTGATTTCCATATAAATAAACTGTCTGTATGGTTGGCTGCTCAACATCCGCCAACTTAAAAAGAATCTTATTCCACAAATATATTCAACATTTTTATTGCTAACGGCTTATGTGCTCAATTTTCCATACAATACAAACAAATGATCAGAGTTTCAAGGAAGAAATTCCTTTAGTTTTTCTTTATAGCAAGAAATTTTAAATATCTTAAAACTTAAAATTTTCCAAATTAAAATATATTTTTTATAAAAGGAAAATGGTTCAAAAACTTTAGCAATAAAACGCTGAGTTAGTTAAACCAAATAAATACACTGGAGATTGCAATCTTTCAAGGCTTTGCTCTCAACCAAACAAACAAACCAACCAGCCATTCAGCCAACCAACCGGCAGTTTAGTAGTTTGATATAACAACACTTTAAGTTGCCGCCATCCATAATGATATGGTACTCTGCGTTTTTCCTGTATCTTCTTCAATTTCTACAGCTTTTTATGTTATATACAGTAAAACCTTTTAATAGTGGATACACCGGATAGTGGATATCTTCCCCTAAAATAAAAATTATCTTCCAACAAATGATAACTTACTTATATATAAAACGATCTCTCTGCAAAAGTCACTGTCCGCTATTGGGGAAATTTACTGCATATATATTTTTAAGTTATTTTTTATGGGTTTTAGTGATTCCTCTATAAAAATGCATTTTGTTGCTGCATATACATATAAATGAAGAAAGAATTATTTAAATGTGGTATAACCAATCTTTAAATCCAATAGCTAGAAGCCGGTACTACAGCTGCAACAGCAGCATTTTATCCTTAAAGTTATAAATCAAAATGTCTGCAGCTTCTGTGTATGTGTGTGTGTATGTGTGTATAATTCAAATGTTGGTGTTAACATATGAAATATGCAAAAGTTTAACCTTTTGATATCCCTACTTCTTCTTTATTTTCTTCTCTACAACTTTAGTCAAGTTGCGCTTGTTGAATGGAACGGTAGCAGGTGGTGTATGGGGTTGTTAAGAGTGGCAATTTTGTTGTTGTTCATAATAAACATATGAACAAAAGAGCAATGTAAAGTCTAGGTCATGGTAAGCACAATTCAATGTAAAAGGGGCCTTTAATAAAAAAAAAAAAAATAAAAAAAAAAAAAAAAATAAATAAATACTGGCAAAGCACTAGTATAAGGTGGTT
Source organism: Eustalomyia histrio (assembly GCA_949748255.1). Taxonomy (NCBI): domain Eukaryota; kingdom Metazoa; phylum Arthropoda; class Insecta; order Diptera; family Anthomyiidae; genus Eustalomyia; species Eustalomyia histrio. Next base: position 54,593,627 of record OX456526.1, on the reverse strand, counting down.
TCATAGAAAAAGCACATCCAAACTACTGAATAAAAATGATTCGCCAGTATTTCAACAACACACAGAGAAAAAATATGGTTGCAACATGATCACTGCTACTATATTATGCCTGATGCATTCGGGTATGGCTGTCGCAATCAAGTTATTGGTTTATAAACAGGTTCTAGTCATCAATATAGTCGCTACCATCATTATTATAATAAATATTTTATTATTTCTTGATTAGCACTTTCTATTTATGCACTCACAATATATTTTTCGTTACTAACTGTAGTTTATTTAAAAAGTAATACGTAAAGGTTGTTTTTAAATGAAGAATCAATTGAAATTCATAGAAATATATTTTTTAACTATTTAAATCAGTTATTCAAAAAACAAACTATACAAATTTACAAACATTCACTAGGAGTTAATATTTTGTGTTAAATGTAAAATTGTATGTTTTCTGTTTCCAAAAATTGAAATTCATATAATTGTTTTTTGTTTTTTTTACCAAATTAGTTTGTATATATACAAAATTATTTTAATAAAAATTACAAGAAATTATTCAAATATAAATACACACATAGAAAATAAAAATATGTACATCTGTGTGTTTTGTGTAAAATTATATAAAAATTAAAAAAATTCAATTTGAAAAATCATTTTTTTCTACACTTTGTCAGTTAAAAATTGATGGTTATTTTAAACGACTTTCGATTGCTTTTACCACTTTTGTCGATTATTAAACAATGACTGAAAATAAACAACAAAATGGGCTGAATATAATGAAAAATTAGTAGACCTCTTTTTGATTGTATTTTCGATTAATTTAATATGATTATTTTAGTTTTCTTCGATCTTCTCTATTCATTCAATATTCCCTATCGAGCTAAAGATCCTTTTTTTATAAAAAATTTAATTATAAATATTTATTTATCTCAATATTTCGTCACCACATTGGGTGACTTCTTCATGGGAAATTGTCTTTTTTTGAATTTATTAATTATAAAAAAAGACAACTTCCCCTGAAGAAGTCACCCAATGTGGTGACGAAATATTGGGATAAATAAATATTTATAATAAAATTTTTTATAAAAAAAGTATCTTTAGCTCGATAAGGAATATTGAATTAATTTAATATGTATTTTAGATTATTTTTAACGAAATAATATTGTGAGTGTAGAAATATTTTTAGATTCTATAGACTTTTCCTTAAAGTAAAATTCTTAGATTCTGCAATCTGTTTCTTAGATAAAAATTCATGTTTTCTTAAAGAACTTAAATTCTAAAAAATTCTTAGATTCTGAGTTTTTTTCATTATAAAAAATACTTAAATTCTAAAGACTTTTTCTAACTCTAAGGACTATCTTATAAAAATCTTGAAAATTTCAATAGAATCTATGTTTTTTATTAAAAAAAAGTGCTTAGAATTTAAAAAAGTCAATAAAATTTAAGAAGATTTCTCGAAAAAGTCCTTAAAATCAAAATTTTTCTTTAGCAAAAGCAGAAATATTCTTAAATTTAATGAACTTTTTCATAGTTTCCATATTGTGGTAAAATTGTGGTTATTTTGTTATCATAATATGATAACTATATTATAGTAAATATATTTATTTTAAATATTTTTTCTCTGCGTGCACAAAACAGTATTTAATATATTGCCCGTTCTGAAGATTACAAGAATTGTTTTAATATTAAATTATATTTTTAATTGTAAAAGGCAATTTCCAGTTGTCGAATTTAATATTTACATTCCACATGAATATTTGTATGTGCCACAAAATATTATTTTTACATTTTTCTGGTATCAAACCTGCATGTTAAGCATCTTTCATAGAACATTTGTAAATACGAAAAACTTTTTGTTACTTTTTGTTAACTTGAATTTTTTTCCAGAGAATTTTTATACGAAAAATAACAATTTAGAATCCTTTTACACAAAAAATTGTTAGAAATCGAATTTGAATTTTAACAAATATTTTTAATTACTTCAAATCATACTTGAGAATTTTTCATTACCATTGAAATTTCATTACCATTAGTTGACACCAATGAATGAAATAGCATAAATGCATAAAAAAACTAATTATAATTGGTTGAAAAACCATTTGTTTACAAAAAATGTATACGATTTGAAAATTTTCAAAGAAGCTTTATACAGAAAATAATAAAACAAAATATAAAATATACAAATGTTAACCCGCATTAATTAATATTAACATAGATATTAACACCTAAAATGAAGGCTAATAATGCTAAGGGTTTCTTTTAATTGGTACATTAGTAATGGTAATAAAATTAAATAACATTGTCATTGATCAATAAAATAAGATCCTTAAATCATTATTATTACTTCAAACAATGATAATGAAATTTATTTCATTACCATTGTTATCAATGTAATGGTAATGAAATCATCAATTAATTAGTCCAATCAATGTATTAGTCCCATGTATGCTTCAAATTTTGGGATACTTTTTTCTGTGTGGGCTTAATCAAAGCAATAAATTAGAACATTTGGTCAACGCTTAAAAAAGTGTCTTTCCAGAACTTGTTTAACTAAATAGTCAATAAAATTGAAAAATTTATTTCTATTTCTTCAGTTCAAACATAAAATAATCTTCAAAAGTGGACAACAAAAAATTTAACCATACTTTTTAACCCTTACGCATGGGTATTCTTTTTGTTCCACCTATCCATATATCCAAATTTTTTTCAAATCGAAATATATCAGAAAATATAACTTTTTCAACTAATTTCAATCTGACTGTTTTTCAAAAGGATAAATATTTCAGATATTTTCAAATTAAAAAATTAAGACTTATTTCAGATTTTATGTACGAGTTTGTATGAACAAAATTTTTTATAATTTTTGAGGTGAAAAAGTATAAGTGTAAGAACGGTGAAAAAAGTTTAAGTGTAAACTGTTTTTGAGATAAAAAACATTTGAGGTGAATATAAAATATATTGTTAATTTCTAAGCGTCTGGTGAAAAAAATATGACAAAATATTTGTTTCACCAAACGCTACTATCAAATTATACATAAATACAAAAACAAAATATGTACCTAAAATTTAAAGGTACACTCAGAATATTATGTAGCTAACTGTTTGTAGTTTAATAAAAAAGTTTTCTGTTCCATTTAAAAATAAAGCAACATACATATATTTTTCGAAGAAATAGCTATATTAACTTTTTTATACATTTGTTCAAAATGATTTACTGTCATTTACCGATTTTTTCAGTTTCATTTATTTATTTCATTTGTTTGAAATTTAATAAAAATTTACCCACAAAACGGAAACTTGTGGTTTAATTGTGTCCGTAACAGTTATTACAAATTTAAATTTTGTTTGCAAAAAAAAAAATTATTCAAAAAATTTCAATTTGTTTTTTTATTTAAATTGGTTGTATATATACAAAATTTTTTAATACAAATTACAAGAACTTCATAAACACACATACATATCCAAACACATTCACACAAAAAGTGTCTTAAGCTATGCATACATACATTTTGTATTGTACGAGTATATTAAAAAAAAAACAAAAAATACAAAAACGGAAACAATTTCAAATAAATGAAAAAAAAAACATTAATTTTTTAAGGAATTGGTAGGTAAAATTTGGACATTTATTTTAACTGATTATATCATTTGTTTCTTATGAAAGTGTCAGTTGATTAATCAACATTTAAAAATAAATCACAAATGGCATTTAATTTAAATGAAAATTAAGTAGACCGGTTTTTAAATGAAATATCATTTCTTTTAAATGATATTTTCAGTTATTTTAACTTACAACCTTTTTTAAGTGTATGTTTACATTTTCATTCAGAACATTTTTACCGCTAGTCCGATTTTGATCATTTTCAACACTGGCCCGCAATCCGCCTTGGCAGACAGAGATCGCCAGATAATTTTAAAATTGCCTAAGTAAGTACTTGGGTATTCAATTAATCGACTTTTCATTTTCATCGATTAATCATTCAAATTATTATTCGAGTTTTTTCTTAATGGCTAATTGAAAAAATTTTAAAATTAATCGAAAAAATTTATGTTTAATAGGATTAATGATTATTGATTTTTGTTTACTTCTTCTACTGAAAATAAAATAACAACATAATTCAAGGATAACAAGCAACGCGGGCATTTATTATGAAATGCCTTCCAACCCGTCGAGCCAATAGAAACATTTTAAAAATCTCTTCATTATTTTTCCCACAAATTTTAATTCCGACTCAGTGATGGCTGTTGAGAGCCCACTCATTTTTGAGGCCCTTTATTTCCTTAATTCATCCCTATTTAATAGTTTTCGACGGTTTGTTAAACTCTATATGTAAGTATTTGAACATTTTAACCATTTAAAGCTGTTCTACATCATGAATTTTCTTTCTTTTTGTGTGTATTTCAACGATTTTTACTATTTCTCCATGAACCATATCTATATTATACAATAATGTAGTTTGGTTTTTTTACGTTTATCCAACCAGCCACCTTTGGTGTTTTTTTTACAAATAGAATTTATATGTTTTTGGTTTATTTCAACAATAAAACACAACAACCTTGCCTTAGGTTATTTAATATTTCTTGCATCTGTGCGTGTATGTGTATGTGTATTAAACTATAAAATTGGAAAATAATATTTTCATATTATTATTTCATTATTATGGTGTTTTTATTATTTGCTTTTGTATATTTTTTATATTATTTGGTTATATTTTTAAAATTTAAGGTTTGAGGATTTTATTTATAGCTTTCAATTTATTTAAATTATTAAATTTTATACAAAAAAACAAGTTACTTGATGAAAATACCATAAATATTTGCATTACGCTACTCGTGTCTCAAAATTAATTAAAATTTTTAACTTTCCGCCACTTGAGCAGAAAAGCGTTGTCAACCAATAGAAAACAAAATGATTTAACAGCTTACAGTTTTCGGTGGTTTCGAGTTTTGAGGCTGGGCAAGCAGTATCTCTTACTGGTTACACAGTACAACAGCCAATCTTGGGGGTTGGAAATTCCAAGTCAGGGTGATGGTCAGTATAGTAAAACCCTCAAAGGGTTTCGTATGTGTCAGTTTTTTTTTTATGACCTTTTAAATTTTTTCCTTATCTTGATGTTTTTCGCTTAGTTGTAACATTTTGGCAAAAACGTAGTTTAACATAACTCGAGAACCACTTGTCCGATTTTGCTAAAACAAACTCAAGAATTACAATTTCTTTAATCCGTTCATATAACGTTTTTCTTTATAATCAACAGTTTTGCCGGTAAAAATAAATTTGTGGAGAAACAAACTATTTTTTTGCCTAAAAATTAAATTTTTTTTTTTTAAATTCATAAAAAATCCAAAACGGAAAAAAGGAGCAAGTGTTATTAATTTCATGTAAAGTCACATAACCTATAAAAAAAATGCGACATAGATCATAGAAATCGATAAACGCGTTCAGCTTTTATTTACAATTAAGTGAAGGTATCCCATTTTGACAAGAATATTGATATTTGTTACAACTAAGCGAAAAAACATCAAGATAAGGAAAAAATTTAAAAGGTCATGACACATACGAACGCCAAACCCTTTGAGGGTTTTACTATACTGTACTTACTAGTACCATCACCCTGACTTGGAATTTCTCACCCCCCAGACAATAATCCCAAAAATGTTCCATAGTGTTATCGGTATCTCGACATGATAATATACTTCTTTCTGTCCAATTTTGATGATGTTCATGTGGACGGCCAGTGGTTTCAACAAGATGGTGCCACATGCCACACCGTCTGTTTCAGAGCGATCCACCTAAAATTGGTTAAATTATGCTGAGTGCCGTGGATCACTTATAAAATAACACAAATTTTAATCGATCATATTTTGATGTGATTCAAGTTGGCTGTATTATTTGGCTGTATTATTTGAGTCAAGAGAACTTCAATATGGACTTCTTAATAGCTATAAGTTGGGATGGAACTCCTACCAACACTGGCTACAAAAATGGAGACATTGTAGGAATGGAACGCCATTTACAGAGACCTTTGCAATGGTTCGTATGCCTATAATTTAACCAATTTTATGTGGATCGCTCTGAAACATACACTTTATATAGAAAACTAAATTATCTAAAGAAAAGCGTATGAGTTTTTGGGTATATTAATTTTTGACAAAACAGCGAAGTGTTAAAGTCAAAATATCTATTTTTTATACTCGTAAAGAAACAGCTCTAAGTCAAAAAGTATTTGACCTATCAAAAATTCCTACGTGCATCCAAAGATAATTTAGTTTTCCATATGCATTATAAATTTCAGATAAATCCATCAAAAATTGATTAAGTAATGCTCCGTGCCGTGGACCTCTATTGTAAATATACTACAATACGGTAAATGGCGAAGATATAAAGAAAATATAAAGTGGCGACCCCTACGTTCGGCCAAAAAAAAATACACTTTAGAAATTTTCTTGTTAAAATACTTTATATTTGAGGGTGTACGGTGAACTTTTTTTTGAGGTACGGTCTAGTACCCATCAAAGCCATCAAAGCGGTGTTTAGAAAGAGTACTCATCAAATATGGTTGGGACAATCATATACGAAGACCATGATATATTTATGGGATTATGAATGTGCCAACCATAGTCATACTATAATACAGTTATCATATAATGACAATGAAATAACCATAATTTTACCATAATGTTGTCCCTGCAGTTATATTATGATAACGCACGAGCGATTTGCCCGATGTGCGCAGAGAAAAAACATGGTTGGGAATTATATTCGAAGAACATCAGATATTTTTGGGATTATGATTGTGCCAAACATAGTCGTACTATAATATAGTTATCATATTATGATAACAAAATAACAATAACTGGTTCCTATGATTTGAAACTATAAAAAAGTTCTTTAAATTTAAGAATATTTCCTTAAGAAATTTTTTTCTTAAAGAAAAAATTTGATAATAAAGATTTTTTTCAAGAAAACTTCATTGATTCTATAAACCGTTTTAACAGCAAATACTTAAAAAAAAAATTTAATTCTAAGGACTTTTTAAATAAAAAAACATAGATTCTATGGACTTTGTCAAATAGATAAATTTTTAGATACTAAAGACATTTTTAAGATTTTTCTTCAGCTAGTCCTTAGAATCTCAGAATTTGTCTTTTAGAAAAAAATCCTTAGAATCTAATAATTTTACTAGAATATTTTTCACGATGAAAAATCCTTAGAATCTAAGAAATTTTTAGAATCTAAGTTTTTTTTAGAATATATAAATATTTATTTAAAAAACAGATTGCAGAATCTGAGAGTTTTACTTTAAGAAAAGTCCATAGAATGTAAAAATGTTTCTATTCGAAAAATTTCTAAAAATCTATTATTTAGTATTTATTTTGTATAAGAAACCTTTTCGCATAAAACAACACTTGGGTTCTTCGTACTTTTTCTTAAAAAAAAAAATATTTTTTAATGTTCTGAGTACTTTTTCCATAAGAAAGTCGTAATTTTCCCAGAAATGAATTAATAAACAAATCTTTAAAAAAAATTATTATTGGTTTTATTGCAAAGAATTAAAAAAATATAAAATTTTTATATAGAATCTTTTTGACAATAAATTTATTAATGTAAATTATAATGTTATATGTGTAAGGCATTTTCAAAAATAAAACATTTCAGGTGAAAATTATCATATATTATCATTTTCACATGGGTGACTGATTTGCTACAATTATTTTTTTATGAAAACAAGACAGTTTTATGACTGTAAAGTCATGTTTTATTTGATTTAAAATTATGCATTAATTGTTTTCATAGTCAGAATTTTGGTTACCACAGTATGGTTTCAGCCAATCATATTATAAAATAGAAAGTGACAATCATAACATATAATAATAATTTATTTAATATAAAAATGATGGTAGCGACCATATTAGAAACTATTTAAAAGTCAATAACTTAAACGCAGCAAGAATAATATAGTAGCAGTGATCATGTTGCAGCCATGTTTTTTTCTCTGCGCGTCCATACATAACACTATCCTGTGTATTTTATGATCCCAAAAAAAAATATCGCGATTTTATATAGAAAAAAAAATATAGTTAATCATATTAAGAAGAAAAGTCGAACCCACCTTGATTGTGCATGTAAATGACCAATAACAAGAGAGTTTTAATATCCAAAAGAAGAAAAAATTGTCTGCTTTTTCTCAATAATAAATATTTAAAGTATCATTTTTTCTAACTCTCTCCACGTCCAGATGAAAAGAAGAACTGTACAATTTGGATGTACAAAAGATAATCAGAAACACCTCTTAAATATAATAATAAACGGGGGTACTGTTTGTGGTAATGAAACCTCCCCCTTCTATATAAATTTGATAAGCTGGTGGACACAGTAGCTAGTACTAAATTTTTACTAACAATATAATAATTAATTTTTATATAGTTATTTAATAAAGTAAATTTTTGCATATTATTTCATCTATCTGTTTTAATTATATATTTTTAATTTTATTAGGCTCAAGATCATAATTTTTTAATGATACTAACGAATAGTAAACGCTAATTTTTTTAATAAATGGAAAAAATTGTAAGGATCAGCGCTAGAGGTAGTGCACACTTTCGACCCGAGCGACCAGGTCATCTTCAGCCTCCTTCTGAACCACCCAACATAAATAACTCATGGTTATGAACAGACATTTATATCACACTCTATAAGGAAAATGACTATGTGAAATTAGATTTTTCAGTTAGTGAATGATTACACTTAAAAAAGTTTGTAAATTAAAATAACTGAAAATATCATTTAAAAGAAATGATATTTCATTTAAAAACCGGTCTACTTAATTTTCATTTAAAATAAATGCCATTTGTTATTTATTTTTAAATGTTGATTAATCGACTGACACGTCCAAACAAATGATATAATCACTTAAAATAAATGTCAAAACTTTACCCACCAATCCTTAAAAAATAAATGTTTTTTTCATTTATTTGAAATTATTTCCCTTTTTGTATTTTTTTTTATATACTCGTGCAATAAAAAATGTATGTGTGCATAGCTATAGACACTTTTTGTGTGAATGTATTTGTGTATGTATGTGTGTTTATGAGGTTATTGTAATTTGTATTGAAAATTTTTGTATATATACAACCAATTTAAATAAAAAAACATTGAAATTTCTTGAATATTTTTTTTTGAAACAGACCGCAAACAAAATTTAAATTTGTAATAACTGTTACGGACACAAATAAACCACAAGTTTCCGTTTTGTGGGTAAATTTTTATTTAATTTCAAACAAATGAAAAAAATAAATGAAACTGAAAAAAATCGGTAAATGATAGTAAATTATTTCGAATAAATGTATAAAAAAGTTAATATAGATATTTCTTTGAAAAATAAATGTAACTTCCTTTATTTTAAATGGAACGGAAAACTTTTTTATTAAACTACAAACAGTTAACTACATAATATTCTGAGTGTACCCGTACAAATGAGCTTTTTCCATCTATTTATAGAATTACCCTTTGGCAACCATCCATTAACCAAATGTTAATGTTTCCATTTCTGGGAACTAATTGGGAATCTGGCATACTAATATTTTTTGCTTCACAACATATTTGAGTGTTGTTTTTTATTATATTAGTTTATAAATTGGCGGTGTAAACATCATTAGAATTTCCAAAACCTGGTTTTGGTTGGTCATGCATAAGTCCAGTTTGCTCTCTGAATTCTTTTCGAATGCGTAATTGTGTATCAGAAACAATTCTTTATCATCTGCCATTTTTTTTTATATTAATTTTATACGACAAATGTAGCAGACACTAAAAAAATCTAATCCATCCATAAAGAATGGATACACAAAAGTTGAAATTATCCACATTTACTTCATTGGCGATCATTTTATCAGCTGAGTTAAACTCATTACTTGTTGCACTGTCTATTACAAAAATCATACTTACAACAACAATAACTAAAATAATCACTTAAACGAAACAAAAGAAAACAGAAAAAGCAAATTTAAGTTAATGTGTTTGACAAAATTTAAAATATTTTCAAATGGGGCAAGAACGGACAAGGTTTTTTTTATGATGAAAGCTGAAAAACCATATTTAAAGATTATATATAAAAAGTTTTGCCCAAGTATTCTCACAAATATTTTGAAAATCAACATTTCTTAAAAAAAAAAACTCATTTTTTTGACCAATTTAAAAAAAAAAAGTTTAAAAATATTTCCGAAATATTTTTCTTTACAAAAATTTATTAATAAATTAGTCAAATACCTGAAGTTGATGGATCTATTTTAAAAAATAGTGTTTTATAAGAAACAATTCACACAAATCGCAATTAAAATATCTTGATTTTCACTTTTTAACAAATATTGCCAAATTAGAAAATATTATTCAACTTTGGGAGCTTATAACAAAAAAATTAAACAACATAGACCTATAATTTTTACAGTTATTGGTGTTGAATTTTATGTACTTTTATATGGTACCAAATACTTATACGAAAAACTAATTTAATTTTTTGAATTAATTCTCGTTTTTGGGACTCTTCGCCCCAATGTGCGTTGGAGGGAGCGGATTTCCTTATAAATTTTAATATTAGTACGCCATATTGAAATACTGGAGAATTTTTTGATTATTTAAAATTTTATGATCTCTCATAGATTTAGATTTTAAGAAGTAGCTAAAAGAAAAGAAAAACACATATTCCAGGATAATTTGTGTATACACTCCCATTTATTTGTAAATTTTTCAAATGTAAATGTTTTTGTTTATATTTTCACAATATTTAGAATAATTTTTGCTAATTAGAAACTTTCAGTTTTTATTTTTTAATTGATAATTTTTGTTTTTTTTACTTTATTCTCGCACTACATACTAAATAAAATTTTTGTTTTCTTTTTTAATTTAAGTACATTTCATATTTCATTTAAAGAAATACAACATTTAAACTTAAGTGTTATAGTTTTAACTTAACTGTGACTGTGAAACCCAGCCTGAGCTTATAACTAAAACATTATTTTTTTTTTGAAGATTTTTATTAAAGAATGTTTTTTTTTTCTTAAGTCGGCTAACTTATCTAAAAGTATGCTTAAATTAACATTATCCAGAGCTAGTTTCTTGCAGATTTTACTCATGGTTAAGGTTAAAGAAAAAATTCTCTACCTAAATGAACATGAATAAAATTTGCATTTAAATAACTATAGATAGAGTTAAATTGAGCTTACTTTTAAATAAGTTAGCCCATTTTAAGTCCTAACAATATCAAGTTATAACAAAGAATTTTGTTTAATACAATTATTTAAAATTTAAAAAAAAAATATTTTTAATTAGTAGTTTATTCATTATATTAATTTATTCACAATGTATACTTAATGTTGTAGTTAGTTTTAATTAAAAACAAATTTGGTAAAAATTTTATTTTCACTTTGTAAGGGCACCTTTATATAAGAATGTTGCATTGTACGATAAAATTCTTAAATGTTGCTTTGGTTTAGGCAAAATAAAACTTACAACATTTGGCACACCACTTGTGAACAACCTACCCAGCAAAAAAAAAATAAATAGGTAGTCATGCTTCAAAATCCACTTCTTTTATTGTTTCCAAAATAACCGTTAGTGTAGTTTTATCTTTATCAGAAGTAATTCTGTACAACTTAAAAAAATTTATTTTTTCATTGCTTCCAAATTATCACATAATAGAACTTAATAGCTGTTTAAGAAGAAATTCTGAACAACATCCAAACAATCACTTAATTATTGCTTCTAAAGTATTGTTGTTGTAATGTGAATCCTGATCTTAATTGGGATAAAGTTTATTTCCCAGCAGGCGGGACCAATCTTTATACCCAACACTACTTCCTGATCAGGATATTATGAGTTTGTGCTGATGTTTTAACTACCAAAAATATCGCATAGAGACCCATGTTATAGTTTACCATCGACTAAGAATCACTTTCTGCATCGACTTAACCATATCCATACAGCCGTGTTCCAAACTACGAAAATACTTAAATATTTGGAAGAAGTTTAGAACTTGATTGGAATCGCTCCATAACTCCTATAGAAATGTCATTTCTGAATTGGGTTCAATCCGGAATATATCTGTTTGAAATTTCGGTTTTAATGTTATGCACCATAAATCAGACCTCTAAATTTGTTTAAGTGAGATTGATTCATACTATAGGTTGCAAATACAAAGATGACTGGCTCAAGGACGACTTCTATTATTTTTGGTTGGAATCGATTCATATTTAAACCTACCAGCCAAAGAAAGGTTCTTTCTGAATTGGGCTAAGATTAGAAACAAATTTTTCCCCACTCGCATGCTGTTTATTCTCGGGAGTTACTTGGAATTAGTTACTTATCGTATTTAGAACCTTTTTCCTAAGTTCACGATTTAATCCGACTTACCTGCCGATATTCACGTGAGTTACTTATAAATATTTACTAATCATACTTAAAAACTTTTCCCCATTTCACGATAAAACTCGACTCACCTGCCGATTATTATCGTGAGCCACTCTCGGGTTACTTCGAACGAACAACGAGAACATAAGTTTACCCGAAGACTTCTAGACCCGAGACGATCCTATTTAGGGGTGTTACCTCAGCGGTAGGGAAAACTGTCTATAACATACAATCGTCTCCATTCGTACCGATAATTAAAGTAAGCAGACCTTTAATGAACAAAGTAGTGCTTTTAAGCCATTGAGCATTCATACCAAAAATAGCTCAGTGTCAGAAAGCTATACTAGTTATCTAGTGGTCGCAAGTTCGATATCCCTTCGCAAAATATATATTACAAATTCTATAAAAAATGAATTAAAAATTAACATTTTTTAAGCTCATTTCTATTTACTATTCTCAAATTGAGCACACGAGTTCTCTATGGGGCCATTTTTATTTCTTTAAAATTCCAAAAATCCGCAATTTTATTCACGGTATGTGAATATTCGAAGTGTGGGATAACGTTATTATCAAATAAGATGAAAATATATTTATCTCAAAATCGCTGCGGTGAATGATTTTGAATTTAGTTTTAAACTGTTCGTAAAGGTGCCTACTACCAAAATCTGGAAAATATCGTACGTAACGGATTTTCAATTAAAGTCCTTTGAAGCAAACCATTTTTATTGAAAACTTAAATAATTATAATTGTTTTATTAAAAATTATTTAAAAGGCGCGGTTAAAAAAGCGATGATTTTAATTTGTATGAAAAATGTTTAAAAGTTAAAAATTGTTTTGTGTAAATGGCTAACAAAAATTCGAAGACATTTTGTTAGATTTTTTTTCGAAATATTCCAATGTAGAAACCATAATGACATGTTGTTATATTTTTGCACTATCAGTAATGATACCAAATTACAGTTTGCATTACTTTAAAACATATAATAATTAAAAACAAATAACTAGTTACTTTTTTCATTGTTTCAAAACAAAAATAATGCATTACCAACAATGATTTATTTTTATTATTATTTAAAAAAAATAATTTGAAAATTTTTGGGAAAATCTATTTTTAGAATCAATATTTTTTCAACTCTCGTAAGGATATATGTATACATATACATGCAGCAAGTCATTTATGTTTGTATCTGTCATATAATATAACTTGTCGATCTGTCGCCTGCCTAGCAAAACCACACATCACCAAATAATGGGTAAAGTAATGTTTAGCCATAGGGGCCGATGGATTACTTTACACTTTACTTCATTGATGAATTTTACAGGCGATGAGCCTTAAAGTTATGTATATACCCATTACTTTAGAGGTGATAATGTAAGGGTTTTCTTATATGGTTAAGAGAATGGAAAAAGTAATGTGTCTAAAAATAGATTTAAAAAAAAGATGAATTTTTATTAAAAAAAAAATATTACAAATATTTTAAATAAAAATAAATAAAATAAAAATAATGTGGTCATGATGGAAATCGAACCAGGGAAATCTGGTTGCCAGCCAAGAACTCTACCTACTGAGCTATCGACGCATTGCTTTAAACTTAAATAAATTGTTGCACTTCGTTTTTTCGCTAGTGTTATTAAAACAAACATACATTACCCTTTTGTTTACAAAAAAACACTAAGTAATCTATCTAAAAATAAATTTTCAAAAATATTTCAATTATTACTTTACATTTATAAATCATATATTACGTAAACAATAATGAGTAACTTATTACTTTATGCTTGCAAATAATGAAAAATGTAACGAGCTATCATTACAAGGTAACGCATGAGAATATCGCACCCATTTCCAAAGTTTTGCTGGGTGGCAACCTGAATTCCAAAGTTCGATTCCCGGCACGACAACATTTTATTAAAAAAATATATATATTTTTATAAAATATTCAGTTTTTTAAATCTGTTATTAGGCTAATTATTTTTGCCTATACTGGTAAGCATATAGATAACAACATATTTCTTAATTTTTCGAAAATGAACTGTTTACCATTACCAGATATGTGGTTAAATAACATTTATTTGCTTATAATATTCAACTCTGGGATATTCTTTATTCACTTAATAAAAAATAGTTTCCTTTGAGCTCATTCAAAAAGTACTGAAAAAAAATATTGTTAGAATCATTAGAGTTTCTCTTAATAACGAAGTACATCTAGATAGTGCTTTATCTACAGGTTTGGTATCTCTTTTTTTTTTTGCTGGGTATTTATATATTTTAAGCTTTTAATTTAATAAACATTCATATATTAATAAAAATTAAAATCTTAGACTTTAATATGCAGACTTTTTTTACTACTTTGAACAGTGTTGTTATTTGTGTTAAAATTTGACATTATTTTTTATTATACTAGATAATTTTTACTCTATTTTTTTTTCAAAAATGTATGACTACGCTTCACCTTGTTTAATTAGTGCTTAATATTTTGATTAATTAAGGCTAATTTTTATAAAAATAATTCAGTAATTTTTCCAGCAGAAAAAATAAATTTTTTAAAGTTATTATTAAATATTTAATTTTATTTGGTATTTGTTAGATTTTAAAAGAAAATTAAAAAATAGACTTTAAAATAACCGGTCTCTGATTGAAAAAGCTTTATCAAGTTAATAAAAACATGATGGAGCTTTTTCTACTAAGGTTGCGTTTACATTACGCTATAAATCTAGTTTAAACTGTATTTAAACTGTATTTTAATCATAAGATACTGTATACTATTAGACTCGAACTAGATTGTGAAATCTAGTTTAAACTAGATTTTTCAACGTATTGCAAACGCAAAGCATATTCACAATTTAAAATTATTGAGAATTTCAAAAAAAAAAAAAAAAAAAAAACTTACTGGAAATTTTTAGAATGCTTAAATTTTTCTTAGTTTATTTATTATGTCCTTTATTTTATATTTTTTAATAATTGCACAATTTGTTTTATTAATAACTTCAGTTTTTATAATATTTTCTAACATATTAAAATTTATGACAAAATTTACTTAACTATTTGGCTTTAAAAATGTTTACTTAAAAATATAACAAAAAAAAATATTTATATATATAATAATTTTTATATATTGACCACAAATATGCTCTTTTTTTTAAAAATAAATTTAAATATATAAATATAACAAAATATACCACAAAATATGTATTATATATATTATTTATTGTTTTACTAAAATGGATTTCATTCTTTGGTTTTACTACTTTATGTGGGGGCTATTAAAATATATATATTATAATTTTTATGTGTTTGTATGTATTATATAAAATGTTTTCTTTTTTAAACAAAATTGGTCCTTTGGTTAAATTTTTTTTGTTTATCATTTTTTAAATTTAGACTAAAGGCACTCAAATTACTTAAGCAATTTTATTATTATTATTATTTTTTTTAATTTTGTTATTATAAAAATTGTTTTTTTTTTTAAGGTCTTTAAAATTTAATAAGGCTTGGCCGCATCTTTAGAACGCTTTAATTGCACCTTTAAACGTTTTGTGCCAATTTGAAAACCATGCATTGCCTGTATGGCCGCTGTGGCTGAATGTGGATTATCGTAGGATACAAAACCAAAACATTTGGACAGATTTGTTTGTTTATCAATAAATACTTTGGCAGATAAAACATTACCAAAAGGTAGAAATGTTGAAGCGAGATCAGTATCGGTGAATTCCTGAGGTAGATGGTAAATAAATAAATTACTGCCTTCGGGTCCTAGAAAGTGAGAAAAAAAAGATAATAAAAATCGATTAATAGATTCAGTGAAACTCTGGTAAGTTACACTTAAACAGATTACACAATTTATTAAATTAATCACCAATGTTACCCTTTCAGCGTTCTATTACAAACTAAACTGACATGCCACATTGCTGGCGTATTTTTATGTGTGGCAAGAATAACTAGAAAATTACAACATTGTCCGGAAGTTGTATTACGCCGAGGAAATTCTTTGAAGTTGCCAGAATAACACTAATGTAACATTAGCCATAGTGAAGGGTTGCCATTGATGGCAACTGTTAAAATTTCAGGTACGGCATATGGGAATTTATGTTTGTACACTCACTATATTTTTTCCGTTACCGACTTTAGCTTATTTAAAAATTAATACGCAAAGTTTGTTTTTAAATGTAGAATCAATTTAAATTCATAGAAATATATTTTTAACTATTTGAATCAGTCATTCAAAGAACAATAATAAAAAAATACAGGTAGGAGTTGATATTTTCTGTTAAATGTAAAATTTTATGTTTTCTGTTTCTAAGAAAAGAAATTCAAATATTTCTTTTATGTTTCTTTTTGATCAAAATACAACACAAAATTATTTTAATAAAAGTTAAAGGAAATTAGTTAAATAACCATACATAGAAAATACAAATATATAAAGGGTGGTTAAATTTTAAGGGCCGATGTTGATTTTGAATAAAATACAAATTATTTAGGAAATTATTGTCATTTCTTTTTATTATGATAATATGGTATGGTTCAATTATGTATGGAACAAAATATAGGCGAAATAGCCGCCGCGACCTCGGCGGTACACCTCCATCCGATGGTCCAAATTTTCGATGACGCTGAGGCATAATTGAGGTTCTATGCAGTTAATGTGACGAATTATCTCATTATTTAGCTCTTGAATTGTTGCTGGCTTAACGACGTACACCTTTTCTTTCAAATAACCCCTAAGAAAGAAGTCCAACGGTGTCAAATCACATGATCTTGGCAGCCAATTGACATCGCCACCATAACACGGCCATTGAATTTGTCGCGAAAAAGAGCCACTGTTTCGTTAGCTGTGTGGCAAGTGGCACCGTCCTTGTTTCTTTGGTATAAATATGTTGTGGCGGGTGTGGAAAGGAGAACCTGGAGAAGTGAGACGTCTGAGCCGATAAAAAAATCACTTAGTGATTTTGTTTCTCAAAATGAATTATTCCAAATTGAACAAAGAATTAGGAATTGGAATATTCAATTTATTGAACAATTATAAGGAAATAGATCTTACCAGTGCTACGGTTGAATTGACAAGACCGTCAAAAAAACTTAATTTAGCGGAAATAAGTATCCTTTTCGAACTATTTGACAATTAGTTTAGGTTTAAATGCAGAACAGGGATAGATATTTATTTCGATGACTTTCTATCTTTAGAGCATTCAGCCTTTAAATGCAATGTATTTAGGGTTTTCGAGAAACACTTTTTTTTTAGGATTTAATGGCAAAAGTCAATAAAGGCTTTTAGCATTAACAGTCCTGTTGAAACCGCATATCGTTCAGGGTCATTTCCTCAATTCCTGGCCACAATAAGTTCGTTATCATCTCGCGATAGCGAACACCATTCACGGTAATTGCTTGGCCGACCTCATGACACACTATCGTGAACAACAGCAATGTTTTCCGCAGAACGAACTGGGCCAGCATGCACTGGTGTTTTCACAGACCCGGTTTGCTGAAATTTTCCCACAATTCTCCCAATTGTGGAAACATTTGGTCAATTGTGCTGAACAAAAAAAAAATCACGAAGTGCACGAAATGCATTTTGATTTGAACGCCCATTTTCATAAGCTTGAATAACTTTAAAGCGTTGCTCGATTGTGTATCTTTCAGTGATTCAAATTGATTTAGTTTGAAATTGAGAAATATCAATTGAAATGTAGAAAAAAACTTGACGTTTAGGTGTGGTTCACATTCAACATCGGCCCTTAAAATTTAACCACCCTTTGTAATTACATACAAATAAAAAAACTTTCAATTAAAAAAAAAAAACATAAAAATCATTTTTTCTAACGTTTTATCAGTTAAAAATTGATGGTAATTTTAAACGATTTTGAAAAATCAGTAATCCTCTTTTTAATTGTATTTTCGATTATTTTAATATCTATTTTAGACTGATTTTAACGAAATAATATTGTGAGTCTACAAGTGAATAAAAAATAAAAATGGAAAAATTTCTTAAAGTGGATTTAAAACTGGTGAAAAGTGTAAATATCAGAATTTTTCATTTATTCATTTTAAAAGAGTTTTATATGTTGCATTAAAACTTTTATTTTATTTCGCTCCTTATACTTGTATTAATACTAACCTTCAATTTGTTTGCCAGCTACTCCAGCGGCGGCTGCCTGTAGTGCTGATGCCGTTAGGGGTGCCGATGCTGTTGCATAAGCGCCATTGGTCAGTGGATTAAGTGTTGGGGCGTATGGTGATGTAAGAGCATCAGCACCAGGCCCTAAATAGAAAAGAATAAAACAAAAGGATTAAAGACATTTTTTTTTTATTTAAATTATATAAAATAATTCAGTATTATATATAGAAGTGGAGAGAAACATAATAATTATTTTGTAGTCCTTTCATGTGTTTTTTAGTTTAATAAACGGTAAAAACGTATGTTTTTAAATACACACACTCATAAAATTTTACATACATATGTATAATTATATGTACTTCAAAACACTTATACAAATACTACATCGAAATAACCATACCATACTACATGTAGAGAAGGTTTTAATACAAAATTAACAAGGGACATATGTAAAAGGACTCCATGGAAAAATGTTTGAATGTGTACATGTTTTTATGTGTAAGTGGGGAAAATCTGTGAATAAACTAAAGAACTAACCATAAGTGTTTAAAAGGGTGACATTTATTTTGTCATAATTTCAATTATTTTTTACATATTTGAACCATTTTTAATGGACTTTTTTAAACATTATTATGGTTATTATTTGATACTATAAAAAATATATTACAATTCCAGTCACTTTTTAATCCAGATATAAAATTTGAAAATAAATGTTACCCTTCTTTTAATATTTTCGGGTAAACAGAAGTTGGAGCTTGTTTTAATTTGTATAAGCTTTTTCTAATTATACGTATACAAGTGTAAAATAATTTTCCAGCTTCATATTTTTTTATTTTTTTATTTTTATTTCATAAGTATGAGTAGTATATTAAAAAACATAAATAACACAACCTTTTTATATACATACTTTTACATAAAACAACACAGAAACAAAAGGAACATAAAGGTAGACTTGAAATTTACAACATGAAATAAACTTTAAATCTGTGTATGTGTCTGTGTTTGCTTGTGTGAGTATGAGATACAAATTTCAAATTTTATATTCTTTTGTGTAAATTTATATAAAAAAAAAATCATAAAATATTACACAAAAAGATTTAAAATTGGCGTTCAGTTGCATAAAATATTGTATTTTACTTTTTTTTTTTTTTTGTATTTCATTATTTGCAGTTGTTGTTTTTTTTTTCATTTTGAGCTATTGTTGTTTTTAATTGATGTGCTTGAATATGAAATATTTATACTATAGTAAATTTTACACAGACAGAAATAAATGTATAGAAAAAATTGTTACCGTCATGCTTGAGAATTTTTCATTGGCATTGAAATTTAATTGGCATTACTTAAAATCAAAAAAAGTCATTACCATTTAATCGTTAACATTTAATTTCAATTATATTTTTTTGAATTGACATTGTTGAAAGAAATAGTAATGAAATCAAACCAATGGTTAAAAAAGTAGTTACAATTAAAAAATAAATATTTTTTATATAAAACATACATTTAATTGGTGAACAATCATACCCAATAAACATTGAAAAGTTAAAAATTCAAGTGCTATAAATATTGCTTGTATTGTGATTTATTTTAAGTGTTTTTTTACAATCAACATCAAGTTCATACAAATAAAAACAATTTGATTCATATTTTTCGTTTATTGTCAATATTATAAAATAAAATAAAAACATTTTTTAAAATTTACAATTTTCCTGTAAAGGTTATAAATGGATCCATGGATTTTAAAGAAAAGGTACGCGACATTTATCTGGAGCAAAACACTGTCCTTACATTATACTTTTTCTTATTTTAGGAAGATTCTACAAATTTCAACGCTTCAAAATAAAAAAAAAATTCTGAAAATCCCATCGGACATCATAAAATCAAGATTAAATATAAATAACTAATATTTTAAAAATGTATGTATGTTATTGTACCAAAACCAATCATGTTTTTTTGGCTTTGTTTAAATTTGAAGTTTGGGCTTAAAAAGAAGTGTTATTATTATGTTGTTTGAACTTAAATTTAACTGTGATTCAAGGCTTCAATTAAAGTATATTTACACTGTAATGTTTGACTTGAATTCCAGTGTCCGTTTTGCTGGAATATGCTATTGAATTAAAATATAATTAAAGTAGAAAACAAGGCTTGAAATTGGAAAATTTGACATAAATAACACTTGATTTTGGCTTTAATTCCAGCAAAATTGTTTATAGGGTAGTATAAATTTTGTCTTGTAATTTTAGTAAATTTTTTATATATGTACTACAAATAGAAAACATTTATTTTTGAGTACATAATATGCATATTAGTTGTGTTTTTTTTTCATAATAAAGGCACATTTGCATCAGTTTTAAGAGCGACTGTTTTTAGGACAGATAGTTTGAGTTATATTATTGAATTAATGGGACGAAAATTCATTAATAACTTAAATGACGTTATATAATGCAAATGATTTTTTTCCATTGAAGCATTAATTACTGTAATGAAATTTTAAATAATTATCATTGGTAATGAACAGCATTGACATTAACAAAAACAATGGTACACTCATAATATATTTTCCGTTACCGACTGCAGTTTATTTAAAAAGTAATACGTAAAGTTTGTTTTTAAACGAAGAGTCTATTGAAATTCATAGAAATATAATTTGTAACTATTTGAATCAGTCATTTAAAAAACTATAAAAATTTACAGACATTCAGAAGGAGTTAATATTTTTTGTTAAATGTAAATGTTTTCTGTTAAAAATATAAATTCATATAATTCCTTATTGTTTTTTTTTTTACCAAAATAGTTTGTTTATATACAAAATTATTTCAATAAAAATTACAACAAATTATTCAAATATAGATACACACAGAAAATAAAATATATATGTTAAATCTGTGTCTGTTGTGTTTTGAATAATAACATACAAATAAAAAAAATTCAATTTAAAAAACAAACCACAAAAATCGTTTTTTTCTACTTTTTTCAGTTGAAAATTTATGGTTATTTTAAATTACTTTCGATTGCTTTTACTCTTACGTCGATTATTAAACAATGATTAAAAATAAGCAACAAAATGGGCTGAATATAATGAAAAATCTGTAGTACTCTTTTTGATTGTATTTTGGATTAATTTTATATGTATTTTAGAATATTTTTAACGAAATAGTATTGTGAGTGTAAGGCCAACAAATTTCACTAACATTGTATAAATTCGATGCTAATAAAATCGTCAATTAATTTGCCTATTCAATTAACTAGTCCCAAGTATATAAACCGTTTGCTTAAAAAAATTCCAAATATATATTTCACCGGTTTTATTTTTACCTGAATAACCGTTAGAAAACCGCTTTAAAAGCGAAACGATAATTAACGAACAGAAACGTTGATATTTAATCAGCAATTTAAGAACAAATATTAATTAAATATTATAGGCTTTTAAAAATGAAAAATTGTTTAATTTAACGTCTATTGGCAGTGCCCCCCCCCCCTCCTCGTGCTCTACTATCTCAAAATTAAAAAAAAAGACATTTCACATAATAAATAAATATATTTTTTGTTAAATGGATATCTCCGATTACGAGAAATTTATGTGTGGGTAGTGTTTCCAATTTGGCTAATCGATTAAACGGTTTCTCGATTAATCACCTAGTTTGATTATTGTCAAAACAATTACCACTGTAAGTACGTCAGAATGACACAGAAAAATGCCGAGACACCCAAACTTAATTTTGTGCCGTATAACACAGTGGTAAACTGCGTTTTAAAAGATTCTGTCAAAATCAAGAGATATTGCATTTTTAAGTTTGTATTGTCTCGCAAGCTATTTTTTTAATATGTATGGGAAAAGGCTTTGAAAACTCTTTTGAAATAACATTATTTATTGTTTATGTATCGATACTTAACTCTAACAATGACAGCCGTATAATTTCAGGTGGATATAATTCAATTATTTTCAGTTTGTGTCACGATTTAGTCAAAACTAAAAAAAAAACTAAAATGGAAACCACAGCGTATACATAATTTTTTTAATTTAATATAATGTATACGCAATGTTTCACATACATACTTAGTATAATTAGAAAGGTGGATAAAGTTCTCGATTATAGTATTAATAAATGAAGCAGAGCCGCAAATAACTTTGTAAGCGACAAAATTGAAATTGTTGAGAAATCGAAAAAATAATAACGAAATCCTTGATAGTTTTGCCTTATTTCATTTTTAAGTCATAAAAGAGTTATTCTGACTGTAATCTGGAAAAAATCAGGTTTTGTAAAAATTGTCACTTAAAACCTTATTCGCGGCTCCGCTTCAAATAGTAAAAAGTATTAAAAAAAGTAGTAAATAATAATTTAAAAAAAAAATAGAAAATAAGTAAAAACAAAAATAATAGTAATTGCAAAAGAGCTTCCGCAGTCGTATCATTAAAATATAATCTAAGAATCGCCTCAGTCAATACATATCTACATATCTTTTTAAAACGACCTAACTTTTCAAAACGCGGTATACCATTGGATTGCAGAGCCAACAATTAAGTTTACGAGTCTCGGAGTTTTCGTGTGTCATTTCAAAAGTTGAAATTTTACTAACAGTGTAATTTAAAAATCAAATTATTATTCGGACCATATAATCCGTTAAAATATGTCGAATAACAGGTTAACATTTTAATATGGTTTTTTGCGCAAAACGTCCTTATTTTCATAGCTTTTCCAAAAAAAAAAAAAAAAATGCAAAGTTAAATAAACATCAACTAAAATACCATTAAATTATTTTAAAATGGAATAAAAGTGATCCATAAGCCTTCAGACAAAAATTCGTATGTGACTTAAATCAAGTGCTATGTATATGTACTTTAGGAAATAAGATATAATATTCTTAATGTCTAATTTTTACATAAGATATATAAATAATATATGATCATATATGACCATATACAGTCATACACCCTCAAATTTCGAATCCTTAGATACATGATTACATATGAAATCAAGTATGGTAATATATTGAACAATAAATGGACGTATATGTTCATGTATGGTGTTATACAATCCCATTTATGATTATGTGTGTAAAGTAAATAATATCTATGCTTCATACTTGAGCATTTTTCAATACCATTGAAATCGTTTTACCATAAGCTGGCGCTAATGCAACTGAAAATAAAATTTCATTACCATTTAATGGTAATGAAATTTTTTAAATTAAAAACTGCTTTAAAGATTGCATTACTTAGCACAAATATATTAAAGAAACTTATTATAATTAATGAAAAAATTATTTGTTTACATAAAATTTATACGACTTGAAAATTGTCAAAATAGCTTCCCTGCGGGAAAATCACGTATCCCAGGACACATGGCCTTGTCATAAGAGGGGGAAAATTGCTCTCTGTGGCATGTCACGTGATAGAGGCTTTTAAACCGATGATGTGGTAAGGTTTTTGAGAACCGGCACCTACATCGGTACTAGTACTTTCAGAGCCTATTCGTAATATAGACTTTTAAACCGATCACATGGGAGGTACTTTAGGAACCGGCCCTCTTTTTTTGCCTATCTCGTAATATGTATTCCCAATTGACTTCTTTTTGCCGCAGGGCTTATACAGAAAATAATAAATAAAAATTTAAAATATAAAAACCCGCTCCTAGCTACTGGTAAATTGTATAATGTAATTTGTGACATTATATTTTAACAAAAATTAGAGCCAAAAAATTTCCGTTCATAATTACCATTACAAGTTTGGGAGCTTTGTATGTCAAGGGGCTCGATTAAGTTTTTACTTTGAATTTAAATTCTCTTTTTTTTGTCAGTGTACAATGTGCAAGTTAAAATGAAATATACAACTTTAGTTTAGCCGAACTGTATATTCCTTAAAAATATTAGAACTTAGCGGAAAGTTTTGATCTTTGAATTTATCATTTATGATTTTATTATTTATTTAGTTTTTTTAACCTTATGACTTTTATTTGATGCCTAGTTCTAGGTAAAATATACTTTATATTGCAGATGCCAGAAATAGTTTACATAACATGTTCTAGGCAGCACTTTTGAAAAAGCATATTTTATAATAGATCAGAGTATTTAAAAGATTCTGAATATATGTATTTCCGTGTATTTAAAAATGAAGTACATAATAATTAAGTTAATATTATCTACAGTGTTTTATAAAGACAAACTTAAAAGTAAATGTTACAAACAACAGCAGAAATCTAGGACGTCTATTATTTACTACAACAAATTTGTGGGTTATTGTTGGCAACTATTTTCCATTTTTTTTAATTTAAAATTTTCATCAAGCTGTTACTTTGTCCATAAATAAAATTATAGGAAAAATGTGCAAATAGAGCAATACAATTTTTATATATTTTTTTGTATAAACTTATTATTACCTATTATTTAAAAAGAAAGCTTTAATGATTTTCGTATAAGAAAAACTGGAGAGCGCATATTTAATTTTTATTTGCATAACATATATTTGTTAAAGTAGATGCCATTTTTATTGCAGCACAACGCACTGGTTTGTTTTTTTAGAATTCTATATAAATATTCCATACAAAATTTAAGTAGATATGGACTTGCTAAGTAGTTATAGCGGCTTAAAAAATGCGAATTCATAAAAATGCTACCAAGTCTGGGAAATTCTCGCCTTTCCTCTTTTAAACATAAACAAAATTATTTGTAATAAAAATATTTAAAATTTTTGTAATATTTTTTTGGTAAAATATTACAAACAACAAAAACTAACAAATGAATTATGTGTTTCTAAGTAAAGGCAGAGCAAGGCATAGAGTATAATTGCTCAATTTCTCGTTCTGGCAAAGTCCATATAGCAAAGCGGCTTTTGTACAAAGTCGACCCCTAATGTTCAAATTGTTTTTGATTACAAAAAATAAAGAAAAGTCAGGTAAATAGAAATATTCATTTCCTTCACAAGAAGTTATACATATGAAATTCAAAAAAAAAAAAAACAAACCTAATATTTCCTTTTTCTACAAATTTTTTCGGCAAAGCGCTTTAAATCTCTAGTTGTGTGAAAATATAACCAAATTTATAGTTTTTATTGCTTTGGAATTCCTAAAGATTTTTAATTTGTATACTCTACACAGTTCTGTGATGAGTTTTTACTAATGTTTGTAACTACCAATATGCCCAACTTATAGTGTACCAATCAACTCAGAGTCGATTTAATTATGTACATCCGTCTGAGTATCAATACACGAGCCGCCATTCTGAAGATAATTAGATAAAAATTGTCACATAATTTTGTATTTTCTCAAGGACAAACCCTTTTGGAAAAGTTTAAAATTGTTCACGTTTTGACATAGTAGCCATGAAAGGGTCCTTTCTCAGCTTAAATGTATTAGGCTAATATGATATTATCAACACAAAGCGATTTGAAGCAATTTCTTGCACATGACTTATATAACTTTATTCTTTAAGCAGATAGTGCCCCTTCCGAGCAAAACAAAACAAATCCCGGGCCCAAATTTCGCTCAGTTTTTTTCGATTTATATGTATTTTTACAAAGTTTTGATGGCTGAGAAGTTTTAAAAATTACAAAAATTTTATTGCTGTTTCATGTTTTTTTTCTTTTGCTGGAAGAATTGTACTTATTAATTAACTAAATAATTAATTATTCGAAAAATTAAGAAAATTGATTAATCGGTCATTCGGATCGATTAATCGGAAAAATTGGCGATTAATCGTTTAATGCAAAATATATGTATTTTTTTCATCAATAAGAATACAAAGAAATGCAAAGTTAAATTAACATCAACTAAAATACCATTAAATTATTTTAAAATGGAATAAAAGTGATCCATAAGCCTTCAGACAAAAATTCGTACACTCAGAATATTATGCAGTTAACTGTTTGTAGTTTAATAAAAAAGTTTTCCGTTCCATTTAAAAATAAAGGAAAACACATTTATTTTTCAAAGAAATATCTATATTAACTGTTTTATACATTTATTCGAAATAATTTACTATCATTTACCATTTTTTTCAGTTTCATTTATTTTTTTCATTTGTTTGAAATTTAATAAAAAATTACCCACAAAACGGAAACTTGTGGTTTATTTGTGTCCGTAACAGTTATTACAAATTTAAATTTTATTTGCTGTCTGTTTCAACAAAAAATTTTCAAAGAATTTCAATTTGTTTTTTTATTTAAATTGGTTGTATATAAACACACATACATACACAAATACATACATATACATACACAAATACATTCACACAAAAAGTGTTTATAGCTTCATACGCATACATACATTTTGTATTGCACGAGTATATTAAAAAAAACAAAAAATACAAAAACGGAAATAGTTTTAAATAAGTGAAAAAAACATTTATTTTTTAAGGTTTGGTAGGTAAAATTTTGACATTTATTTTAACTGATTATATCATTTGTTTCTTACGGATGTGTCAGTTGATTAATCAACATTTAAAAATAAATGGCTGAGAAGTTTTAAAAATTACAAAAATTTTATTGCTGTTTCATGTTTTTTTTCTTTTGCTGGAAGAATTGTACTTATTAATTAACTAAATAATTAATTATTCGAAAAATTAAGAAAATTGATTAATCGGTCATTCGGATCGATTAATCGGTCAGACGTGTTCAGTGGAAGTAAACCCTTAAAACCGCAGTGTAAATAGTGTTTTACCGAAGTGGGTCATTTTGTCGATAAAGTTGGTTTTTTTTTATATTTATATAACACTCTCCAGAAAAAAAATGCATAAATAAAAAAGAACTGCCTTCAAAAAAATTCAATATCAAAAATTGTAAAAAGTATGGTATTAATAAAGGGTGTCCCAAGAAGAACGCACTACCACTGTTCCCCGACTCTTACACTAAGTATTTTTAAGAGTTAAAGATAGTTTAATAGTTAAAAAAGTTTAATAGAAAAAATATAAAAATGACGCATATTCCTGAGAAGTCCTCACCAATGTTTCTGTGTCTGTGCAATTACGAATTCAAATAAGCGAATTCTTAAATATTTTTGACTAATTAACTTCATTCCACTGAAGTTCCTAATTCATCAAAATTTGTGGGCAAATCAAATTAGAAACATAATTTCATGTTATTTTTTAGTTTTTATAAGTTTTTCCATAGAATATTATATGAAAATGTTTTTTAGAAAATACTGTTTTCTAACTAAAAGCAATTTTATATTATTGTTTATAACATAAGTAACGTCATAGTGGTTGTTAGGAATATACCTAGTCACGTGTTTCATTACCTAGAAGAAAAATATATATTTTAAAAGGTTTTTGGTTAAAGCTCTGCTTAGAGGCTCAAGCTTTTCTTAAACTTTGAGTTCAGATGAGATCTTTTGTCAGCTCGAAATACATGTAATACAAGCTCAATGTTTTGAGCATAAATATATAATTTTATATTATTTAAAATTTATTTTTTAAAGGAATTAAAACAAAAATAAAAATTGTCTATCATATTTCCTAAAGCCTATATAACATTTGCTTTGATTCAGTTGATTTGAAAAAAACAAAATTATTGTATTTTAGTTGATGTTTTTTTCTAGGATTTTTTTAAGAAAACTAGAAAGTTTTAAGAAAAATAACAGACAAATTCATATTAAATATTAAATCCATTATTCGGGTCGAATAATTATTTGAGTTTTAAATTATTTGTTTCGACATTAACCAAAATTGAGGCGATTAATCGAGGAATCGGTTAATCGATTAACCGAATTGGAAACTAGGTATGCCCGACTTTTTAGCATATTTTTATGATAAATTATTTATTATGCTGATATTTATTATTGCCTTTAATTAGAATTTTTCTTATTACACAAATATATTTTGCACTGAGTCCATTAAATTTCAGTTACACTAACTACGAAATTTCAAATTATAATCCAGTTAAAATCCAGTTAAATCTTGTACTTCTATACTTAACTATATAAGGTGACATTCCCTAGCCTGCCACCAATATATTTTTAGACTATCTAAACATGAAATAATAAATATTTGTCACTCTCTACTTATAAGCGTTTTTTTATCCTCAGTTTTAATCTAAAAATCTTTTGACAAATATTTTCTTTTTCAAAAACGACTAAAAAACATACAGAACAACATTTTCAAATTCCACTTCATAACACCTGACTAAAGCATTGTTTTGCACTAAAATCTAAACAAAAGAAGTAAAAAAATCTCATTGAGTGCAACTTCACTACATATTTAGTAACTAACATTCTGAAAAAAAGTCAATGTTCATGATTAAATAAACAAATCTTTATGGGTTTTATTGTACACACAAACAATATATTGACTGAAAGTCAACTAGAAAAAATAAAAAGAAGTGTACGGAATATCCAACAAAAATCTCACACTCCCATGTAAAGCGTTTAGATTAACATTAAATTAACTATAAATATTAGGAAGATGACTTGCTGAGAAAACTGAGAGATTTTATTTAATACCATATATATGTATCCAAAAAGGCCACCAGAGCTCTTTATGCCTGCCAAATGCTCTTTGGGAAGACATGGGGTCTGAGTCCGCGGATGGTGTATTGGTCATTCATTACTATTGTCAGACCTATGCTCACCTATGCGGCCATCGCATGGTGGCCTAAGGTCGAGCAGTCGAAAACGATGAGTGCTCTTAAGAGGATCTACCGTCTGGCGTGCATTGGTATAACGGGGGCCAGCGGGACGTGTCCTACGGATGCCATCGGGGCCATGCTGGGAGTTCCTCCGTTGCATATTACGGGTGCGGGGGTTTTGGGACCCGGTTTCCAGCGCGCCCTTCCCATGGGCAAATATCCCTCCATTTTTCAGGCGGAAATCTACGCCATATGTGTGTGTGTGGAGGAATGCCTACGGAGGCGTGTGGTCAGATCTCGTATCTATATTCTCTCTGACAGTCAGGCGGCACTCAGGGCTCTTATGTCCCACGAGGTGTCATCTAAACTTGTCATGGAATGTATTACGGCACTCAACCGACTCGGTAGGAGCAACTCCCTTACCCTGCGATGGATTCCGGGCCATGAGGGGCATGAGGGCAACGAAAGGGCGGACTGTCTGGCCAACCGTGGTGCCCGCCGGCCTTTCATAGGCCCTGAACCTTTCTGCGGGGTGCCCATGGGCTATATTAAGGAGAGGATCAGGTTGTGGAGAGAGTCGAAATTCTACGATTATTGGCAAACATCACGTGGCCAACGACAGGCTAAGAGATTTATATCTATGCCCAGTGGTGGGTCTGGGCGAATACTGGCCCTTGGTCGAAGGGACCTAGGGACCCTGACTGGATACTTTACTGGACATTGCAACCTTAGGTACCATAAGCACAAGAAGGGTCAATCGGACACTGAACTGTGCAGGTTTTGCGGGCTGGAATCGGAGACGTCAGAGCATGTCCTCTGCGATTGTCCTGGGCTTTGTGTCAGGAGGATCAAGTTTTTGGGTGACCGTTTCTTGTCGCCTTCCGACATTTGGAACACTTCACCCGGCAAGGTTCTTGGCTTCATCAATAGCTTGAACCTTTAGGGTGATTCTGGGCAGCACAAAATACCTACTATGGTCGCGGTGCGTAGTGCCATTTGAAATAATAATAATAATATATATGTATATAATATTAAAATGCAGCTCTTCGACGTATTATACTATAAATCAATTTTTAATATTTTTTTTAATTCAATAGTGCCATTGATTGCCATTTGCTCTCATCTGATCAGATTCTGAACGCCTACACTAACATTTTCAATCCGCCAGCACAGTAATATTATGTTTTTTAATTGTTGTCAATGTATCTGAATTAAAAATCAAATCTTAAGAAATGTTGTACAATCTAAGCGTATTATAAACATACTAACTAAATAAAAGAAGATGAAAAAATAAATTCTAAAATTTTTAAACCGAAACTATGTGGTACCAATACACAGACCATTAAAGTTCTACACAGTAAAGAATAAAATTAATAAAAGTATCGACTGACACATTTTAGAATATTCAATTTTACGCTTTGAATATTGTTGATTTTCATATTTTTTTAGAGATTTCTTCTGGCACTCTACAATATACAGTGCAGGACTTAAAAATTAAATGATTTAACCGAAAGCTATAAGTGGTTTTTTATAAAAGCTGTGATAGTATTCAAAAAAAGTTTTAAACAGAAAAATCCAAATTCATTAACTATTCTGGGGTTTGAAAATCTACTCGCTTTCAAATTGTTAAAATAGAACAAATTTTTCATCTCTCATAGGTTAACATTAGAACATTGTAAATCGACAAATATGTTGTAACTTGTTTTTAGCAAAAATTGTTCTATGAAGTTTTACTTTATTCAGCAGATTTGAAGTGTTTTTGTAGTGATATTATAGTTGTTGTTGTACTATTCTAATAAAATTCAAAATCATTTTGTTGTTTTCAGTTCAAAACAACTAAAATACAAATAAAATAAAAAAAACACGTTGTATTGTTTGATGTCTCCTGTATAGAGAAGTCAGACACAGAGGAAAAGTTCAACAAAACATATTGTTCGACATTTTCATGAATTTTTCGTTTTTATTCATACAATACATATTTTTTTTGTATATTATTTTTATTGTCACCGTATCCTGTCGTTGTAGTATATTGCTAAAAAAAATTATCATTGTTTCGTTTAGCAATTTTGTCATATTTTTTAGCTGATTTTTTTTATTTTGTTTTTTTTTTTTTTGATTTTTTAATATTTTCGTTTATTACATTCCATTCACTGGTTGTATTTTACATTTTTTTTTTTTTTTTTGTATTAAAATATTTGAAAAAATTTGTACTTTGATATTTAACAGTTTGTAGATTATTTTTTATAATATTTATGTATATTTTTTAGTACTTTCCCTATGTAGTTGTTTCTAAAGTAAGTTGTAAAATTTAAAGTTTTATATTAAATTTAGATGAAATTTAGATAAAAATGTATATGTAAAAGGACTAGCTTAAAAGCCCGATACTTCGTTAACGGCAGTTTTAGATATTGGTATATATTAAGAAGAAAATTTAATTAATTTCTAAGCATATTCTTCTTTAAATAAATTTGTATTATTAAGTTTTAAATTTCTAGCTTAAATTATTTACACAAGTTATTAAAGGGGCATTTTTTGCCATTTTGTAACCACATTTTTAATTGAAAATTCCACTAGAATTGGTACCCTTCACCTAATATTATTTTGATCATATACCAGAAAGCAGTTCAAATTCTTTGAAGAGCCCTAATTCTTATTTTCTGAACAAGGTACCACATAATGGGAAAAATTTTAATGTAATTACCTAAAAAGTGCATTTAAGTAAATATCGGAAATGTGGTTTATATGTTGACTATGTTCTGATATTATTTATTGTCCCATACAATATTTCAGATATCCAGAAAACTGCATTTGCTGATTGCAAAACGTTCATACGCAATCAACACAAGAATAAATATGTGTCTGCGTTCAAACGCTGAATATACTCCAACACACATATTTGTTGATGATTTTAAATCAATCAAACGACGTGCAAATTGTTTTGTCACTGATTTATAATCATCGGTCGTTGTTAAACCATTGATTTTATTCTGTTCATTCGAGCCAACAATAATTATTTTGATGTAGAATAAATCAGGAAAAACAACAAACAACGTGTATGAGTGTAATCATAATTAAAACAAAATAGTTTCTTATCTATAAAAAGGGGGTTGTTTTGTAGAAACACATTTCATAAATGTTATATGCATATAAGGGTGGGTCTAAAATACGTTTTTTTAGAATTTTTATTAGGAATACCTAAAATATTATTCTTTGTGAAATTTTTTTTTAAATTAGGTCGACATCTCAGGCTCGCCCAATCCGGTTAAAGTTATATATTGCCTAATTTTCCAATCAAAATAGATGGAAAAAAAATTTAGACAATATTTAAATTTTTCCGGATTAGGCAAGCCTGAGATATCGACCTTAATTTTTTTCCAAAAAAATATTAATATTTCACAATGAAGAATATTTTTATTACTAATACAAATTCTAAAAAAGCGGATTTAAGTCCCACCCTAATGTAAACAATATCATTTATGAAATGTGTTTCTATTTTGTTTTAATTATGAATACACTCATACGCGTTGTTTGTTGTTTTTTCTGATTTATTCAACGCTGACTTTTTGTTGAGTGATTAAATTTGCAGTAAACATAATCGACATATGATTCACACTGATCCGAATTACGCGTTCAGTAACATGATGCTGATTTTATTCTACAGTGAATTTTGTTGAATTATTAAATGTGAACAAGAATTTTTGTGTATGATTAAATCAAGAAAAAAAGTTGATTTTGCGGTTCTCTGATACATACCATTGAATTGCAATTCCAATAGGACCTTTCAATATGCGGTAGGTCTAAAGATAAACCGAATCCAACCAAATTCATTCGTGTTTGTTTTAGAGCCAATAGCAGCGTAAGTACCAAATTTTAGCCAAATTTTTTTATATTTGCATCCTGCAGTTTCATTACAAGAAGTACAGAAACACAAGGCAGACAGACGGACTGACATTGTAAAATCGAACCATGAAGTGATTATAAGTCAATAGGTAGGATCCAGCCCTTAATTTTTGGGGGGATAATTTTTAGCTTTTATACAAACAAGATTTTCATTTTTTTTTGTAAAACCTAAAGTGAAATTCTATTTCTGTTTATCTCAGTTTTTTGCTTCTTTGGTTTGATATCAATATACAAAATACCAAAGAGCTGATTTCCAAATCATTTTCACTATTTTTTTATTTTCGGACATAAATGTTAATATCAAGTGCAGAAAGAAAGTTTAACAATACAAAAATAATTTCCAAATTAAAGTTTCATTTGTATTTAAAAAATATCAGTCCCGGTTTATGTACACACAGCAATTTTTCTTTTAGAAATTTTATAAAATTATTTTTAGAACTTGAGTCCGTGTCCATACTGCGAAAGTCTCTTTTTGCAATTTTAGTATCTTTTACATATAAAAAAGTACGAATTAAAAAATACGAAGTACAAGCAATTATATTCCCCTTTCCGTTCTTCTTTCTAGCCTCTCCTACATATAAACTCAGTATTGCTGAAATTAAAATTGCTGTGTATTAATCGGGACTAAGAAAGCATTTTCCTTGCAATAGCGAGTTCTCAAACTAATAGCTTTCACATGTAAATTATATTTGCTATTTTAGAAATTCACTACTAGATGATAGTAAGAAATTAACGCATTCCCCAACCAATTGCAGTCTCATTAAAAATTGTCACTATTACCATTGAGATGCCACTTAACATTTAAAATAACTGAATAAGTTTTAAATCATTTCACGTCACAAAGTCTGTTGTGTATTATATTATCTCCTTTTTTTAAATCGTTTTGAGGATATCCCTTCACATTCATCCCCCTGGATCCGCGTGTGACTATAAGGTTGGTCTAAGTCAGACAGTACAAACACAGTTACAAGCATCAGTACAATATGTAGTTTAAATTCAAAAATATTTGTTATGTTAAAATCCAGGCTCGCTCCATTTCATTTCGTTCCCTGTGTCAACTACCTAAATTCTACTCTTTTTCGTATTATTCCATATCATTTTCCTTATATAGTTATCTTTCCCCGCTCCATTTCATTTCGTTCCCTTTTTCCTGTGTTTCAATTCCACTTGTTCCATGTCCCATTCTATTTAGTTTCCCTTGTCTAGTATTTCAATACATAGTTGTTCATCGTTTCATGCCATTTCGTTCGCATTATCTAGAATTTAAATTCCCATTCCATTTTATTGCGTTTCCCAATTTTAGTGTATCAAATTCACTTGATCTTTCAGTATCAGTTTGTTAACAAAAACGGTTTGGTCCTTTAAGGTTGCCCTTCTACCTATTTGAATCCTCCCTTTATTACATTCCTGACCAATTTCTAGCCAATGCACTTAGGACAAAAGTTAAGGCAGTGAATTTCCCTTATTTAAATCCTTTTTTTACTATTTTCCTTATGTAAATTCCAGGGAACGCATATTATTAATTTTATGTTTTAAGCCAAAGCAGTTTGATCAGGACGTTTAGGGGGACCTTCCCCACTTTTTACCTCCATTTTAGTCCATATTTGAAATTTCAGATTTCTAGCCAAAGAGGTTTGGGCAGACAGTCAGGGAAGACTTGTCCTTTTTTTGCCTCACCCGTAGGCATTTCCAGAAATCTCATCTTAGCGGATGCCTACACCAGTGGAAGAACCTTCATTTCAAATACCTACCTCCGGTATATGTTGGGCAATGTTTAGTCAATAAGTCAAATAATAATTTTGGAGGATTTATGAGAACAAAATTTTTAAATCACTTTTCAATTGGATTTTAAATATTGTGGCTCCTTTTTTTTTAAATCATACATGGGACTAACTAATTGAGTGAACTAATTAATTGATGATTTCACTAGCATTTCAGTGATATCAATGGTAATGAAATTAGTATCATTCACATTTATTGAATAAATAATAATGTCTTTAAAAATATAATTTTATTGGTCAATGGCATTCCATTGAATCGATAAATTTTTAAAATTTAGAAGAATCGGCGAAATAGTCCAGTCTCGACTCACTGTTCTCATATATGAGCCAAAAATTAGTTGCCTACTTTTAGGCAATATATCAAATAAGTTTTTAAGGATAATTTGTAGCTTATAAATAGGAACAAATTAATTTTACGTTCATCGTGAGGCAAACAAGTGACTGTATTTTGTTATTGAAATTACATTCGTTTTACGCAGATCGTGATGTAAAAGGAGTAACATATATGGGATTTATTTACCATCACCAGTGATGCATCAGCAGTGATGCATCACCAGTGATGCATCACCAGTGATGCATCACCTGTGATACATCACCAGTGATGCATCACCAGTGATGCATCACCAGTGATGCATCACCAGTGATACATCACCAGTGATACATCACCAGTGATGCATCACCAGTGATGCATCACCTGTGATGCATCAGCAGTCACATGAGACATGACACATGAGACATGTCACATGAGACACGACACATGTGACATGTCGCATGAGACATCTCACATGTGACAGTCACATGAGACATGACACATGAGACATGTCACATGAGACACGACACATATGATATGTCGCATGAGACATCTCACATGCGACAGTCACATGAGACATGACACATGAGACCAGTGATGCATCAGCAGCCACATAAGACATGACACATGAGACATGTCACATGAGACACGACACATGTGGCATGTCGCATGAGACATCTCACATGTGACAGTCACATGAGACATGACACATGAGACATGTCACATGAGACATGTCACATGAGACCAGTGATGCATCACTGGTGATGCATCACTGGTGATGCATCACTGGAAATGCATCACTGCTGATGCATCACTGCTGATGCATCACAGGTGTGCTGATGCATCACTGGTGATGTATTACAGGTGATGCATCACTGGTGATGCATCACTGGAAATGCATCACTGCTGATGCATCACAGGTGATGCATCACAGGTGATGCATCACTGGTGATGCATCACCGGTGATGCATCAGGTGATGCATCACTGGTGATGCATCACAGGTGATGCATCACTGGAGATGCATCACTGGTGATGCATCACTGCTGGTGCATCACCTGTGATGCATCAGCAGTGATGCATCAGCAGTGATGCATCACCAGTGATGCATCAGCAGTGATGCATCACCAGTTATACATCACCAGTGATGCATCACCAGTGATGCACCAGCAGTGATGCATCACCAGTGATGCATCACCAGTGATGCATCACCTGTGATACATCACCAGTGATGCATCACCAGTGATGCATCACCTGTGTCTCATGTGACATGTCTCATGTGTCATGTCTCATGTGACTGTCACATGTGAGATGTCTCATGCGACATGTCATATGTTTCGAGTCTCATGTGACGTCTCATGTGTCATGTCTCATGTGACTGTCACATGTGAGATGTCTCATGCCACATGTCACATGTGTCGTGTCTCATGTGACATGTCTCATGTGACATGTCTCATGTGTCATGTCTCATGTGGCTGCTGATGCATCACTGGTCTCATGTGACATGTCTCATGTGACTGTCGCATGTGAGATGTCTCATGCGACATATCATATGTGTCGTGTCTCATGTGACATGTCTCATGTGTCATGTCTCATGTGACTGTCACATGTGAGATGTCTCATGCGACATGTCCCATGTGTCGTGTCTCATGTGATATGTCTCATGTCTCATGTGACTGCTGATACATCACCAGTGATGAATCACCTGTGATGCATCACCTGTGATACATCACCAGTGATACATCACCAGTGATGCATCACCAGTGATGCATCACCTGTGATACATCACCAGTGATGCATCACTGGTGATGTATCACAGGTGATGCATCACTGGTGATGTATCATAGGTGATGCATCACTGGTGATGCATTACCAGTGATGCATCACCTGTGATGCATCAGCAGTGATGCATCAGCAGTGATGCATCACCTGTGATACATCACCAGTGATGCATCACCTGTGATGCATCAGCAGTGATGCATCAGCAGTGATGCATCACCAGTGATGCATCACCAGTGATGCAACACCAGTGATACATCACCAGTGATGCATCACCTGTGATGCATCACCAGTGATGCATCACCAGTGATACATCACCAGTGATGCATCACCTGTAATGCATCACCTGTGATGCATCAGCAGTGATGCATCACCAGTGATGCATCACCAGTGATGCATCACCTGTGATACATCACCAGTGATGCATCACCAGTGATGCATCACCAGTGATGCATCGCCTGTAATACATCACCAGTGATGCATCACCAGTGATGCGTCACCTGTGATACATCACCAGTGATGCGTCACCTGTGATGCATCACCAGTGATGCATCACCTGTGATACATCACCTGTGATGCATCACCAGTGATGCATCACCTGTGATACATCACCAGTGATACATCACCAGTGATGCATCACCAGTGATGCATCACCTGTGATGCATCAGCAGTCACATGAGACATGACACATGAGACATGTCACATGAGACACGACACATGTGACATGTCGCATGAAACATCTCACATGTGACAGTCACATGAGACATGACACATGAGACATGTCACATGAGACACGACACATATGATATGTCGCATGAGACATCTCACATGCGACAGTCACATGAGACATGACACATGAGACATGTCACATGAGACCAGTGATGCATCAGCAGCCACATAAGACATGACACATGAGACATGTCACATGAGACACGACACATGTGGCATGTCGCATGAGACATCTCACATGTGACAGTCACATGAGACATGACACATGAGACATGTCACATGAGACATGTCACATGAGACCAGTGATGCATCACTGGTGATGCATCACTGGTGATGCATCACTGGAAATGCATCACTGCTGATGCATCACAGGTGATGCATCACAGGTGATGCATCACTGGTGATGCATCACTGGTGATGTATCATTGGTGATGCATCACTGGTGATGCATCACTGGTGATGCATCACTGGTGATGCATCACTGCTGATGCATCACTGCTGATGCATCACAGGTGTGCTGATGCATCACTGGTGATGTATCACAGGTGATGCATCACTGGTGATGCATCACTGGAAATGCATCACTGCTGATGCATCACAGGTGATGTATCACAGGTGATACATCACAGGTGATGCATCACTGGTGATGCATCACTGGTGATGTATCACAGGTGATACATCACTGGTGATGCATCACAGGTGATACATCACTGGTGATGCATCACAGGTGATGCATCACAGGTGACGCATCACTGGTGATGCATCCCAGGTGACGCATCACTGGTGATGCATCACAGGTGACGCATCACTGGTGATGCATCACTGGTAATGCATCACTGGTGATGCATCACT
Source organism: Eustalomyia histrio (assembly GCA_949748255.1). Lineage (NCBI taxonomy): Eukaryota > Metazoa > Arthropoda > Insecta > Diptera > Anthomyiidae > Eustalomyia > Eustalomyia histrio. The sequence continues at coordinate 54,555,221 of OX456526.1, read as the reverse complement.
GGTGATGCATCACGTCTGACATTTTCTTTTTAAAGAGTCGTCAGATTCATGATTCTTTAAAAAATCTGAGGATGCTTTGAATTTTCCTAAACAAACAATTTAGAAACAAATGAAATAGAGTGATGTACATCCCCAGTGATGCATCACCTGTGTTACATCACCAGTGATGCATCACCAGTGATGCATCACCTGTGATGCATCACCTGTGATGTCTGTGTGTGTGCAATTAAGAATTCAAAATCTTTTTAAATATTTTTGAATAAACAATTTAATTCTACTGAAGTTCCTTCTTCACCAAAATTTGTTGATAAATCAAATTAGAAACAAAATACCATGATAGTTTTTAGTTTTTTTTGATGCATCACAGGTGTGCTGATGCATCACTGCTGATGCATCACAGGTGATGCATCACTGGTGATGTATCACAGGTGATGCATCACTGGTGATGTATCACAGGTGATGCATCACTGGTAATGTATCACTGATGATGTATCACAGGTGATGCATCACTCGTGATGCATCACTGGTGATGTATCACAGGTGATGCATCACTGGTGATGCATCACTGGTGATGTATCACAGGTGATGCATCACTGGTGATGTATCACTCGTGATGCATCACTGGTGATGTATCACTGGTGATGCATAACTGGTGATGCATCACTGGTGATGCATCACTGGTGATGTATCACAGGTGATGCATCACTGCTGATACATCACAGGTGATGCATCACTGGTGATGTATCACTGGTGATGCATCACTGGTGATGCATCACTGGTGATGCATCACTGGTGATGCATCACTGCTGATGCATCACAGGTGATGCATCACAGGTGATGCATCACTGGTGATGTATCACTGGTGATGCATCACTGGTGATGCATCACTGGTGATGCATCACTGCTGATGCATCACTGCTGATGCATCACAGGTGATGTATCACTGGTGATGTATCACAGGTGATGCATCACTGCTGATGCATCACAGGTTATGCATCACTGGTAATGCATCACCAGTGATGCATCACCTATGATAGATCACCAGTGATGCATCACCTGTGATACATCACCAGTGATGCATCACTGGTGATGCATCACTGGTGATGCATCACTGGTGATGTATCACAGGTGATGCATCACAGGTAATTCATCACTGGTGATGTATCAGCAGTCACATGAGACATGACACATGAGACATGTCACATGAGACACGACACATGTGACATGTCGCATGAGATATCTCACATGTGACAGTCACATGAGACATGACACATGAGACATGTCACATGAGACACGACACATATGATATGTCGCATGAGACATCTCACATGCGACAGTCACATGAGACATGAGACATGTCACATGAGACCAGTGATGCATCAGCAGCCACATGAGACATGACACATGAGACATGTCACATGAGACACGACACATGTGACATGTGGCATGAGACATCTCACATGTGACAGTCACATGAGACATGACACATGAGACATGTCACATGAGACACGACACATATGACATGTCGCATGAGACATCTCACATGTGACAGTCACATGAGACATGACACATGAGACATGTCACATGAGACCAGTGATGCATCACGAGTGATACATCACCAGTGATGCATCACCTGTGATGCATCACCAGTGATGCATCGCCTGTGATACATCACCAGTGATGCATCGCCTGTGATGCATCACTGGTGATACATCACAGGTGATGCATCACTGCTGATGCATCACTGCTGATGCATCACTGCTGATGCATCAAAGGTGATGCATCACTGGTGATGTATCACAGGTGATGCATCACTGGTGATGCATCACTGGTGATGTATCACAGGTGATGCATCACTGGTGATGCATCACTGGTGATGTATCACAGGTGATGCATCACTGGTGATGTATCACTGGTGATGCATCACTGGTGATGCATCACTGGTGATGTATCACAGGTGATGCATCACTGGTGATGCATCACTGGTGATGTATCACTGGTGATGCATCAGTGGTGATGTATCACAGGTGATGCATCACTGGTGATGCATCACTGGTGATGTATCACAGGTGATACATCACTGGTGATGCATCACAGGTGATGCATCACAGGTGACGCATCACTGGTGATGCATCACAGGTGACGCATCACTGGTGATGCATCACTGGTGATGCATCACTGGTGATGTATTACAGGTGATGCATCACTGGTGATGCATCACGTCTGACATTTTCTTTTTAAAGAGTCGTCAGATTCATGATTCTTTAAAAAATCTGAGGATGCTTTGAATTTTCCTAAACAAACAATTTAGAAACAAATGAAATAGAGTGATGTACATCACCAGTGATGCATCACCTGTGTTACATCACCAGTGATGCATCACCAGTGATGCATCACCTGTGATGCATCACCTGTGATGTCTGTGTGTGTGCAATTAAGAATTCAAAATCTTTTTAAATATTTTTGAATAAACAATTTAATTCTACTGAAGTTCCTTCTTCACCAAAATTTGTTGATAAATCAAATTAGAAACAAAATACCATGTTAGTTTTTAGTTTTTTTTAAATATTTTTTATAGAATTTTAAATGAAACTGTTTTTTAGAAAATACATTTTTCGAATTTAAAGCAATTTTATATTATTATTGTATAACATAAGTAACGTCATAGTGCTTGTTAGGAATATGTCTAGTCACGTGTTTCATTGCTAAGGAGAAAAATATATATTTTAGTAGGCTTTTTGTTAAAGCTCTTCTTAGAGGCTCTAGCTTTTCTAAAACTTCATGTTCTGATGATGATATTTTTTGTCAGCTCGAAATACATGTATTCGGAGGTTGAAAGTTTAATTTTAATTTTTTGGACATAAAAATATAGTTTTATATTATTTAAAAATTTATTTCTTAAAGGAATTATGTTAAAACATAATTAAAAATTGTCTATCATATTTTCTAAATATAACATTTATAACATTTGCTTTTATTCAGACGATTTGAAAGGAATTTGTTTGTGGTATTTTAGTTGATGTTTTTTTCCACGATTTTCTTACCAAAGTTAAGAAAATTAGGAAGCTTTAAGAAGAGTAACAGAAAAATTAAAATTTTAGTTGATTATTCGAATAATTATTTGAGTTTTAAATTATTTGTTTCGATTCTAACCAAAATAGAGGCGATTAATCGATAACTCGGTTAATCGATTAACCCAATTGAAGAAAAACCCAATGGAAATTTACGCAAAAAATTATTAAATGTTTGGTTTTATTCCAGCGATTTTATTTTAATTTTATTAATTTAACTAGTAAGCAAAATCAACAATCATTTTTTGGATAATAAAATTGCTTACAATAACAGGACAAATATATAAATGTTTATAAATATATTTAGGATGATAAATATTTAAAGTCAAATATTCTTTATGAAACAGTTTTTAAAAGCCTTGATTGATTCGCTCTTATATGCTCACGACGAATCACCATTATTGGCTCTTCATAAAGTTTCAGTACATTTGCAACATGTTAATGAATATTATTCTCAGTGGGGAATTAAAATAAACGTTTCCAAGAGCAATGCAATTTGTTTGCGGAATGCTTTAGGAAAATGCAAATATACTTTAGTTCCTGAAAGTAAAAAGTTAAAGCTTTGTTTGAACGGCAATGAGATTCTATTCAAAGACAGCTTTAAATATCTTGGAGTAGTTATAATTTAGATCAAGCAAACATAATGAAAGGAGCTTTCTCAAAGCTGTTCAATAGTAAATCATTGCCGGTTGAGACTAAGTTACTTCTTTATAAATGGAGTATAATACCAATTCTTCTCTATGCATTTCCAATATGATTTAGCATATCTTCAACAGCAATGAAAAAAATGGAAATATTTGAGAGACACATTATACGGAAGTGCATAGAAAAGAATTTTAAATCACATAATAGGAGATTCTCCAATAACTTTATTTATGAGAAAGCTTCATTGTCGCAACTTTCGGATTATGCTCTAAGTATTTTGAGACGATTCGTTAGCAGATTATTATACTTTGAAACAGACATAATTCAAGATATTTTGTCTAGTGAATTAGAGTTTAGTTGGTCGAATACAAACTACCTTTTAGCAATAGGTATTTTATGGGAACAAGATCCTGATATTCCTGTTCAAAACTTCTACTCAAGACATACTCCCGGCATACACAGAGGATGAATTTTTATATATATATTTTTTTTTTTAAATAATTTTTTTTTATATATAATTATCTAATTAGGTTTAATTTTAAATTTTGTTTAGTTTTAAGTTCATTAAAAGTAGATACTACTCTACAAAATAATGTAAGTGTCGGGAGCAAACATTGTTTTCACTTTCTTCAACAAATGTAATATGTAAATAACTTCAGTTTTTCTATCTATGTATAAGCAAGTAGCATTTAACTAACACTAATGTAATTAAAATAACACAATATAGTTTTAAGTTTTCCAATAATTTATAGTATGTTAACACTGATTAAAGAAAATATAAAGACTCAATAAAATAAACTAACTAACTAACTACATTTTTTTGTATCTTCATAATCGGCAGCTTTTACTAAAAATGTTTAATAAAGATATTCTATATTCTGTACATATTGTTATATAATGAAGGACGAGTTAAAAGAATATTTAAAAGAGAAAATGTAATTAATTAGCATTAAAAGCATGCAAGGAGTGCATTAACTAAATTACAATAAGAAAATTTCTAAACACATACACATACAAATAATATTAATAAAAATATACTTACATAATGTATGATGATGACCAGTAGAACCAGCAAAATGAGCAGCATATGATGGTGGTGTTGCTGCTGCCATAGACATATGATGTGCAGCAGTTAGTTGAGCCATATGAGCTTGATGAACCTGAGCTGCATTATAAGTAAGAGCCTGTGATGTTGGTACACTGAGATGCTGTTGTGCTGTAGCACTATGAGACACAAGTTGCTGCTGGGGATTGCCCGGATTCAAAGAGGCTAAGGTAACCAAATTTTGCATGGATATGGGGGTGGCCAATAATCCATTGCCAGAACCAGTGTTGTTGCCGGTGGCGGCGGCGGCAGTCGGGGCCGATAATGAAGCAGCTGTGGTACTATGATCCGGTGGGAAATTTAGTCCTGATTTTTTACCCATATTTTTTATAGTTTTATGTATTTTTTAAGGAATTTTTGAATTGTGTTTTTGATGGTTTTAAGAGGTTTTTTTGTAATTTTTTTATACATGACCACACAATCAAAGTCAATCATAGACATACCAAAAAATGTATTTGAACGAATATAAAAACATAGAAGAAAACACACACCCAATTGGATTATTTACATTTACAAAAATAAAATTCAACAAAATTTCTAATTATTTTCTTTTTTTCACTAAACACAAATGATGGTAAATCACTGGTTTAATGAATTTTTTTTTTTAAAAAAAAAAAAAAAATAAATAAAAAGAAACATATACATACAAAAAAAAAATAAGTACAAAATAAATAAAAAATCATAGCAATAGAGATTAATTACAATTGGAGCGATTGAAACAAACCTTACAAAAGAGCAGTTTTATAATAAAGCGATAAGCAATTATTTATTTTTAAATTTAAAAACAGAAAATATATTATTTATTTTAACACAGGATTTTAAAGGTTCTTAATTTATAGTGAAATTAATCTACTATATTTTATAAATTAAAAACTCAGTAATTTTGTTATATTTAAATTGCAAACAATTTTACTGATACAATTACTTTGAATATATTTTTTTAATTAACTTTAAACTGAGCACGCCTAATGTATGTCGATTTTAATTAAAAATATGCAAACAATATATATGATTTTTTCTTATCGCTTCAGTTGTAATTAATCTCCCAAAAATTTAATTAAACACAAAAAACTAAACAAAAAAAAAAATTCAACGTATACTTTTTTATGCAAAATGCTGTTAGACAAAATTATTGTTTTTAATTTAGTTTAGATTTTTTTTTTCTAAATAAGTACAAACATTTTAATGATGCTGTTTTTGTTTTAATTTAGCCAGAGTAATTGTTTTTAGAAGGCATTATTACACTAAATTTTGGTTTAATACTTAATTAGCAATAAAATATATATTGGCAACATTTAAATAATGATGTAGTATTTAAATTATGTTTGGTATTTGTTTATGCTAAATTTGCAATTTGTGTTGTTCATTATTATAAAAAAATATATTGTTGTATGCACAAAGAGAGTATAAAACAGATATTGTATATATAAATTTAACACTCACATTAAAAGTTTAAATACTTTTATTTGACACATGCTAACATTGATTTTCCATACTAACACAATCTAAACTAATTTTTCCCAATCATAATGCTTTGAAGTTTTTTCTTTAATCACATAAATTAACAATTAAATGCAAATGTTTTTTTATATTCGTAACAATAGATGATTTTGTACGATTTATTTGTTGACACACGGTAATTGTGTCTTATTAAAAAGCGATTAAAAATATATTTTTTTTGTTCAAATTTAGTTATAAAAACCAGAACAGTGTACCTAAAAAGTGTAGATATAAAGGGTTTTCCAATAGGTACTTGACAACTTTGAATGTAATTTGTGAACGCACTATTTCACTGATCATCTAACTTTTACTTTCCTTTTTTCAGTAAACTTAACATTTTCATCATGCTAAAGTACACGAACGAACAACGTAAGCAAATTATAAAAATGTACTACCGGAATTCGGAGTCGGTGACCGCAACTTAAAGAGCGTTAACTCCAATTTTCGGTCGTTATTCTCGCCCTAGTAGACAAGCAATAACAAGTTTAGTGCAAAAATTTGAGTCCACATATTCATTGTGTGATGCTGCCGTGTCAGTGAGACAAGTGACGAAAATATCGCTGCCGTTCAGGCGTTCGTAGCAAACGATCCAAATCAGTCGATTACGCGGCGTTCTCAAGAGGTTTGCATGCCGAGGGCGTCATTGGGTCATATTTTTTCTCCGACAATAACAATCGTCACGTTACTTTAAATGGCGCTATGATTACTGATTATTTTTGGCCCGAATTGAAAACATGAACTTGGATGACATGTGGTTTCAACAGGACGGTGCCACAAGCCACTCAGCATACGTTACAATCGATTTATTGAAGAGTAAGTTAAGTGAGCGAGTTATCTCAAGAAATTACCCAGTCAATTGGCCGCCTCGTTCGTGCGATTTAATGCCTCTAGACTTTTTTCTTTGGGGCTATGTCATATCATTGGTCTATGCCAACAAGCCGACGTCGTTGGATAACCTCAGAGCCAACACTGAACTCGGCCGTTACGGCCGAAATTCGTGACCGAGTCATCGAAAATTGGGTTCAAAAAATCGACCGACGTGCCCGCGGTGGCCATATGAACGAAATCGAGTTCCATTCAGAAATGTTTTGATTGTATTTCAATTCGATCATAAAGTTTTGGAAATATCTCAAATGGTTTTCGTTTTATTTAAAAAAAAGTTGTAAAGTCCGATACAAGAAAAAACAAAATAGCAATCTATTTTATATATGAGCGGGTGGGATGTTTTTTTTGTTGGCAACACCCCTGACTTTAGAGATTTTAGGCATGTTTTCTTTGTACACTTAAGCTAGCAAGTTATTTCATTTATATGGAGAATTAAGCGAGTTAAGAACTAGTCGCTTAGTACTCGCTTAATTCTCCATATAAATGAAATAACTTGCTAGCTTAAGTGTACAAAGAAAACATGTCTTTTGTTTCATCTTGAATATTAATTTCTGGTGCAGCCAAGGTTACCGCTTGTATAAATGCGACGTAAACAGTTATATAATCGAATATGCACCCATGTAAAAACCGGAATATGTATGAGCATACATGGTTTGCTATACGTTCGTACATGGGCATACATGATCATATATTTATAATTATTTATTTATATCTTCGGATCCGAAATTTTATATATGATAATATATGAATCATATATAAGCATATATATGATCATATATGAATCATATATAAATGTACAACAAAATTTCGGATCCGAAGATATATGAGATTATGTATGGACATATATTGAACTATGCATAGACAAATGTGTAGTCAGTTGTTACTAATAAGGTTAGCATACACGACTTTAATGTTCAGTACACACATCGATTTATTTTAATGCTTATTGGCCTATAAAATTACCACTTATATTCAGATTTTGATTGTCGAATTAAGATTTCTTTAAAATTTTTGCAATATTGCAAGATAACAGTCAATATAATTGTAACCGTTTCCAAACGAAAATAATACAGTACTTAAGTCATAAACGCCGATTAAAATTCTATATTAAGGACAACGATATAAATATTAGTTATTTCAGTAACGTGTTTTATTGGGGATAACGGTATTACGGCCATTTCGGAATTTTAAGGGTAAATGTAGTTATGAACTTTCAATCTTGATAAAATTTGAGTATGTTATAGAAAAAAAAGTCTAACAATGAAGGTGCGCTCTGCCCTGTGAATCGCTTCCATTTAAAGGAAATTTGAATATGTGATGGAGGAGACGTTGTAGAATTAATGTAGTTGATAACCAATTGAAAAAAAATATATTTTTGTTAACTGTAAAATGCCATATTTTCTGCTTTTTAATTTTTTTTTTATAAAATAATACTTGAAAGTGAATTTAGTTTTGAACGTAACGTAAAAAAATAAATAAAAAAGTGTTATATTTTAGTGGATATGATAAGTACAACATGCACTTTCATGGTTGTTTACCTTGTATAAAAGATTAACAACAAAAAGACATCGGCACTTTTCACCACTTTTTTTTAACAATTTTTCTTTTTCTGCAGTTAAAAATCTCTACAGTTATTCTTCAAAGTTTTTTAAGTTGATATGAATTTGTGATGGTAGATTTCTTAAGTTTAGTTTTTTGTAGTTTTGGAATCATGATTTTCAAACATGGTGGAAAATCATCGTGTGAATTTTGTGTAAGTCTGTAGGCTCCTCAACTGGACATGAAAAAGTTATCCGCTTGACCACACGCACCAGCGCACACGTGTGTAGTCGCCATGGTAAAAATCGATAAATTAAGATAGAAACTGTTACCCCATCCAGCAAATTCTCCAACTTTAGACCCCTGTTTTCAAACCTGAAGAAGTGGCTCACCGGCAAAAGATTTGGGTCGACTAAAGACATCATCACTAAAACTTACACTTACGTTGAGGACCTTGGGATAACATATTACGAGTATTTGGAGGGTATAACAAAATCGAACGTATTAAGCTAAAGGAGACTATGTTGAGAAATAAAAAACTTTTTTTACCCAAATATCTTTAATTTAAAAAAGTCACTGACTTTTTAAACTGCCCTCGTATATTAATACTTTCTTTGGAACTTCCTACTTCCTATTTTTTTTCTACCATATATGTTGATGTAATATTTTTATTTTATTAACTTTTTTTTTTTGTAAAAGCCCATAAGATAAAGTTAAAATGCTTACTTGCTTATTATTGTTAGAACAACTTTTTATTTTTAATCATACGAAATCTTAAGGGCCCGCAAAAAAACTGCACTTTAATTTTTTGTTCACAATAATAAAATTTTATTTTATATACCCATATTTTCAACAAACAAGAACTTATGTTATAAAGAAAAACCTCAAGATTTTTGTTTTCAGTACAAAAATTACTTTGGTATAAAAAACTGTGGTTAAGTTCCTTATTTGTATTATAATAAAAAAAAAACTGAAGATTGTTTTTTACTAAATTGCATTTAAAAGTAAAAAAAACCTTTTGAGATACAGGTAATTATAATTTTGTATATTATATTGCAAAGTATTAAAATTATAAGCACACTCACAATATTACTTCGTTTAAAATAATTTAAAATACATATTAAATTAATCCAAAATACAATCAAAAAGGGGACTACTGATTTTCAATTATATTCAGCCCATTTTGTTGTTCATTTTCAATCATTGTTTAATAATCGACAAAAGTAATAAAACCAATCGAAAGTCGTTTAAAATAAAAATAAATTTTTAACTGATCAAACGTAGAAAAAAGCGATTTTTGTGCTTTGTTTTTCAAATTAAATTTTTTTCTTATTTGTATGTAATTTTACAAAACACAACACACACACAGATGTATATATTTCTATTTGTGTATCTATGTGTGTATCTATATTTGAATAATTTCTTGTAATTTTTATTGAATTTATTTTGTATATAAACAAACTGTTTTGGTAAAAAAAAAAACAAAAAGGAATTAAATGAATTTCTATTTTTAGAAACAGAAAACATAAAATTGTATATTTAACAGAAAATATTAACTCCTACTGAATGTCTGTAAATTATTATGGTTTGTTTTTTGAATGACTGATTCAAATAGTTTAAAAGTATGTGTTCCTATTGATTCTTCATTTAAAAACAAAATCTACGTATTACTTTTTATTATTTTACTTTTGATTATTTGTTGACTTTAGTTTCATTTAAAAGAACTCCTTTTTATGAATAGATACCTTAAAGAGAAGCACCCATACAAAATTAAATATAGTTGACCCCAATAACAGCCTCAGTTTTTACAACTGCACAAATACCTATTAGTCGCGTTAAGCGAGGTTACACTGTATTTCGTATTATTCAATACATTAAAATATTATACACGGTAATCTGAAGCAAAAACCGCTTAATGAGCATTACTCAAATTTTGTGTTACTGCTTGTTTACATTGAAAGCTCCTTAAGTTATGCTTTGATTATTTTTGCATAGAACGGCAGGAGTTGCCATCATTTTAATAATTTGAATAGTAAAATCTTACGAACATACTTTGGATTTTTCATTGGAGTTCCTTTTCTAAAAAAGATGTTGCCTTTTTACGAAGTCACATTATTTAAATGTTACCTTCACCCTCTCAGAGGACACTCCGATTATTAAAATGTGGTAGGTTCATAACAAACAAATTGCTCCCAGCGACCATTTTCTATTCCAGAGTTCTGAAATTTATCTCCAGTTATTTTAGCGATTTTTAAAAAGCTTATCTGTCAGTTGCAACTATTTGAATATTATGAATTAATTCATTGCAATGGATTTTAAAGTTATTACCATTAGTTATTGAAATCATTAATTGAAAAAATGGTTATGAAAATAATTTCATTAGAATTGCTATCAATATAATGCTAATTTAATTAGTCCCCGTGGTGCTTACGAAGACCGTCAATGATTATTCAGTGATAGATGATTTTTTGCTAAAATATTTAAAGAAGAAAGATTAACACCCAGTCATTGTAAGAATGTTCGGCATAATAAAAACTAAATAGTGAACTTATTGTATTTTTTTTTCTAAAAACATCAGCACAGGATTTTATAGTATTGGTGTTACTTTTTTAAATTTTCAACAAATATTTATTTTTATTATTTTTCCAAAAATTTCTACATTTATTAAAATCCTTTTTTCCAACCTTTTAATGTCACAAACGTAATCTCTAGTATATTTTTTTTATACAAAACTATTATAAGTATAGTAAAACCTCGTTAATATGAATAATAATTTTTCTTAATCTTCAAAATGACCCAGAAAAATCTGAGTAATGGGTGCTTATTACTAATTAAATTACTAATAAATTACTAATTTCAAATACATACCTTAATTTTAATCAATTATGTAAAATTTTTATTACGTAAAAATTTAAAAAAGATAATATTATTTACTGGTTGTAATATTTGTGACAAAAATTACTGGCAATGAACTTTCTGGATGCTTCTGGCAAAGCACTAGTGTTAAAAATAAAACAACGTTTTAAAATAATAATTTTTTATTTGAACCTTGGTTTATTACTTACAGTGGTTTGCCAGTACCAAGTTTTCCACGGTTTTAGAATTTCTGCTGGGTACGCTAGTTGTACATTTAAAATTTATGCAGCTGCATTACAAAAATATGAAAAAATTAGCGGTTAAATAGTTAAAATTAACTTTTACGTATTTATATTAATATGCCAGCATGCGAAAACAAATTTTTTGGTAGAAAAAAAATTTGAGGTGAAAAAATTGCTTGAGGTGAATAAAAAAATATTCACTTCTAAGAGACTGGTGAAAATATATGAGAAAATATATTATGTACCAATCGCTACTATGAAATTGTATTAAAATACATTAATTTGTATAAAAAATTTAGAGGTATCTTCACATTTTCACTCATAACTTTTTAACCCTGGACCGATTTTTCTCATTTTCAATACAAAACTGCTCGGGAGGATGTCCAATAATCTGGGTAAAAATATCCACCCCCGCTTGCGTCTTCGCGTCGTGATCGCAATTTCAACAGGCAGACGGACGGACATCACTAAATCGACTTAAAACTGCATAAGGATCACGACATGTTACAAACGGAATGACAAACTGATACATACCATCACCATAACAAGACAATTGAGAAGTCCCCGGTCTGACACATAGATGGCGCTACTAGACTTGAATCGATATGATTTTTAGTTAGCCCTCACCTTTAAAAGACACGTGTATTAATTTGACAGCTATAGAATTATTAGTTTGTGAATTATAGCATTTTGAGTGAAACAACTTTTGTTATTGTGAAAAAAATTTATAAAAAGGAATTTCGCGTGTTGATAAAATAGTGCTTTTTGAAGGGAAAAAATACAGTTGAACCAAAAACTTGGCTTGATGACGAGTTTCCGGACACTGCCCCAGGAAAATCAATCATCATGTTGGACGTGGTGAAATGAGCAACGAAGACGGTGAACGCAGTGGACGCCCAAAAGAGGCGGCTACGGACGAAAACATCAAAAAAATCCACAAAATAATTCAAATGACCGTAAATTAAAATTGAATGAAATAGCAGGTTCGTGTATATCATATCATTCACCAATATTTGGGTCTGAGAAAGCTCTGTGCAAAGTGAGTGCCGCGCGAGCTCACTTTTGACCAAAAACAAGTCAGTGAAAACGAAGGCGAAAATCAATGAATTGGGCTTCGAATTGCTTCCGCATCCACCGTATTCTCCAGATCTGGCCCCCAGCGACTATTTTCTGTTCTCAGATCTCAAAAGAATGCTCGCTGGGAAGAAATTTTCGTCAAATGAAGAGGTGTTCGCCGAAACTGAGGCCTATTTTGAAGCAAAGGACAAATCGTACTACAAAAATGGTATCGAAATGTTGGAGGGTCGCTATAATCAGTGTATCACCCTTGAAGGGAACTATGTTGAATAAAAAAAAAACGAAGTTTGCAAAAAAAATGTGTTTTAATATGGCAGGCCGGGGACTTTTCAATTGAACTGTTATATGGAGGAGGGTATAAAAAACAAACATAGTTTGATTTAAAAGCTGTTTCTATGATCTTGTGCAAATATGACAACATTGACAAGACCAAAATGAGAAAATCAAAAAAACCAGTGCAAAAACTGGTGCATTTTTAATATAAAATTGTATGGAAATAAACGGCGATTTTTGCATTGTGTAATTTTTTTAGATGCTGTTTATATTCAGTATTTTTAAACTGAATTAAGACAACACAAGTTTACATGAATTTGGATTAGTGGATTATCGAGGTTTTACTGTACTAATATTTTATTGCGTCATATGTGTTAACACCAAATGTTTTAAGATTTTGAAGGACATTTAAGTTGGTTTATTTTTTCGTAGAAATAAACATTATTTAAAAGGTGTGACATTTAGTATGTCTCGTTTAGTTTTTATATTTGTTTATGCTTATGTAAATTAAAGCTTATGTAAATTAAAGCACCTGTGTTTTTTTTTTGAAAGTATTCATGCATCATGTGCTTTTAAGAATAATTATAAAAAGATGTTTTAGTTTGTTCATAGTTGGCAACCGAAACAATACGGGTATCGGGTAACACTATTTTTGATTATTACTGTAACGGTGTTTTAAGACACAACTCGTTAAATCGAATTATTAAATTTTGTGATTGCACTAGTATATATCACAATTAGAGTTATTCACGTTGCCCGGAGATTACAAAAAAGTTTTATACCTAACTGCATTTTAGATGAAAAATATGAAACCAGCAATGGTAATGATATTGAATTTATATTGAAGATAAAACAACTCCATAAGGACAATCTGATGATGATACTTGGTCGTATTTAAAAATGTATTAATTGTCAGAAATTGGTATTTAATAGTTGTTTTAATCAAAATTTATTAATTTTAAAAAATAAAAAAAAAATAAAATAATTATAGGAGTTAATTAGGTTATAGGATTATTATTAATAAAAGATACAAAGTCGAGAAAATTGGTGGATAATACTACCCTAACCACTATTGGTTCGTACAGTTGCACTTTTATGATATTTTTATTTTTTAAATATTTTTATTTAATAAGGAATAATATATTTGTATGGTTTTTATACACTCATTGGAAAGCTTATTTATTTAAAGTTTAAAAAAAATATTTTATTATTATTATTATTGTATCAAATAAAAAACAACAACAATTTATTTACAATACTTCAAATATAACATAAGTGACAAAAGTGCTTCGTACAACGAGTAATTTTGCATTGTAACGGTATAAACCAGTTACCAAATGACATTAAAACACATGGTTTTGAATATTTGTTGTATTATTTTTGTTTTATTCTTATCAGTAACTCAGTTTTTTTTTCACGAGGCATTCCTATTTGTAAAGAAATTAGAAAATTAATAATAGAAAAATATTGTTCAAATAATTCGTTAGGTCAAATTGCTAATGAATTACATTTAACGCGATCAACAATTCAAGGCATTATTAAAACTTACGAAACCACGGGTACTTTTTGACCTAAGGAACAACAACGCGGTCGTAAAACAGCAATAACAAACCGTGATTTGCGCGCATTGCGAAATACCATCAAGCAGAATAGGCGATCTTCGGTGAGAAACTTGGCAGTAAAATGGTCCGACAATATTGGAAGAACAGTAGGACGTGAATGGACAAAGGTGCAGTTGCATACACTAGGTTATAAATTTTGTAAGGAATGTTTTGTGATTTATTGCCTTTAACTAAAATCTTTAGGCAAGGAAGAAACCCCTGCTAACCCCTTTGCAAAGGGAAAAGAGGTTATTATGGGCTAAGGGGAGGATGTTATGGATGCAACGACAATGGGATTCAGTAATATTTAGTGATGAATCAACATTTCAAGTATGCGTCGGTGATTCTCGGCTGAACGTTATAAGAAATAAAATGAAACCTTTCATAAGGACTGTTTACGTAGGCAAGGAGTGGGAAATTTACATTTCGTTGATGGCAAAGTTAAGGAAGTTAATTACATAGAAATTTTGAACAACAAATTGCTTACATCAGTCCCAAACTTGTGTAGAGGGAATGAATATATTTTCCAACAAGATGGTGCACCACCACATACAGCCAAAATAACGAAGGCATGGTTAAATGAAAAAGATATTCCCCTCCTTGATTGCCCGGCTAGCAGTCCGGATCTCAATCCCATTGAGTTGTTGTGGGGAATAATGAAAAAGAAATAACAAAGCGACCCCCAAAGAACTGTCAATGGGTTAAAATTGAAAATACAGATGATTTGGGGCTCCATTTTCCCGACGGATTGCCAGAAATTAATAAAAAACCATGCCTGATAGATTAAAAGAAGTGATAAAAGCTAAGGGCTATGTCACAAAATATTAGAACTGCAATTAAAATGCAAAATTACTCGCTGTACGAAGCAAAAGTGGTCACATATGTTACAATTTATATTTGAAGTATTGTAAATAAATTGTTGTTGTTTTTTAATTTGATACAATAATATTAATAAAGTATTTTTTTTTAACTTAAAAAAATAAGCTTTCCATAAACATACAAATACAGTAAAATCTCGGAAAAGTTAAGTCTCGAAAAAGTTAATCTCGCGGAAAAGTTAATCGAGCGGCTGTCTTCACGTGCCGCTCTAAAAAGTTAATTTTTAATTAACTTTTTCGAGCGTGCATAAAAAAAACCGAAAAATTCTGAGTGAAGAAAAATATTTTCAGTTACGGTACTTCACGAATACATATTTTGTTTTTACTGCGTATTGCACATTTGTTTTATGTAAAAATGCAATTCTTGTCTCACAATATTTTAAGCCTTTGTTGTGAAAAGAACGCGGTCACAAAAATTATTTAAAGTGCGTAGTAAAGTGTGTGAATAAAATGTCAACAAAAAATAAAAAGCAGCAAAGACTGACTGTTCTACAAAAATCAGAAATTTTGAAAAAGACTGTCCAAGGTGTTAGTGGTAAAAGATTGGGATTAGATTATGGAGCAACAGAAGCAGCTATCTCAAAAATTAAAAAAAAGAAAAATTAAATATTGGAAGCTTTGAGTAACTCATATGAACAGGTACCAAGGAAAACTCTACATAAAGCAGAATATGTTGAGTTGGATAAAAGTGTTTATGAATGGTTTTTAAAACAAAGAGACCGTAATTGTGCAGTAACTGGACCATTGATAAAAGCAAGAGCTAGAGTCGATTTCCAAAAGCTTTATCCAAATAAACAATTTAATGAGAGTGAAGGGTGGCTAGCAAATTTAAAGAAAAGGCACGGTATTCGCTTTCTTAAAGTGTGTGGTGAAATTCTATCTAGCGATACCGCAGAAATAACACCTTTTATTCATAATTTACGGGCAAAATGTGCCCAAATGAAGATCACTGAATCACAAATATACAACGCTGACGAGTCTGGACTTTTCTACCGTTTATTACCCGATAAAACTTTCGTCGCAGCTACGGAAAAAACCGCACCAGGGAGGAAAATAGCCAAGGAGAGAATAACCTTTTTGTTGTGCGCAAATGCGGATGGTTCGCACAAATTGACTCCGTTGGTGATAGGAAAAGCAGCTAATCCACGTTGTTTTAAGGGATTTGAAAACCCATTGGAGTACGTTAGTTCATAAAAGGCATGGATGAATGCAAAACTTTTTTATAACTGGTTTCATAACTCATTTGTCAAACAGGTAAATTCAGCAATTCATTAAATACATGTGCATTTCTATAAGAGCTAATAACTTTAAAATTTTACAGGTCCGCAAATTTTCTCATGAAAATAATTTGCCACCAAAGGCTTTGTTGCTCATAGACAACTGCACGGCACACAAGCCTATTGATTTACTGAAAACTGAGGACGGCAATATTATAGCAATGCTTTTTCCGCCCAACGTCACACCTGTTTTACAGCCAATGGATCAAAATCCAATAAGATTGGTCAAATTGGGTTATCGAAATAAACTTTTATGCAACATGCTTGCTATGCAATTGACCGTATGTTGAAGTTACATACAATTCGACAAGCCATATTGATGCTTAAGGCAGCTTGGGATGAATTGTTGCCAAGTGTTCTCAGCAACTCATGGAATAAAATAAACAAGTGGGATGATGATGAATATCAAGACGAAGACAACATTCCACTGTCTGCGCTTATTGCACTGAACAGCGAATACAACAATTCAATTAACGAAGTTCAAGTTTTACTTTCGAAGGTGGCCGATAATGTGGAGATCAACATAGATGACGTAGAAGGCTGGAATGAAGATCAAGCAACAGAGGATGTAGAATGCGAATTGTCTTCTGATAGCTCTGACTCAGATATCGAGCAAAGTAGCCCACAAGAGGAAGTTAGTTATAATTTAGCACTCCAAAGCATAAATAATTTAATAAAATACTTCAAAAATGATGTAAAAGAGGTGGAAGACTTGATTCTCAAACGCACTAAATTAGTAGCAGCCTACCACAACAAAAGCAAGAAACAAACAACTTTAAAAAGTTATTTCACAACACCTAATACATAACTGAAATTTTTTAATTAATCATAAGTATGTACATATAATATTAAAAATAAATGAAATAAAAATATTATTTACAGAAATATATGCTTTAAGCTTTATTTCGATAAATTTAAAAAACCTTCGGAAAAGTTAATAATTCGAAAAAGTTAATTACCCTTGGGACATTTTGATTAACTTTTCCGAGATTTTACTGTATATTATTCGTTATTAAATAAAAATATCATAAAAGTGCTACTGTACGAACCAATAGTGGTTAGGGTAGTATATATTGAAGAAAAATTAAATTCTGCCTTATTTTATATCGAAAGACTTAATATTGTATCAAGCGCCCGTTAGAAAAAAAGAAACATATAACATTATAAAATTATTTGATGCTCTGGTAAAGTTACAACTAAATTCTGTTGAAATTACACGAAAAGAAACATTAAATTGTATATAATAAATGGCAATTTTTTCAGTGTAAAAACTAGACGAATTAAATACATTTAATTGTATAAAAAGTAAATGTTTTTCCTATTTCATTTATTAAAATTCAAGCTAACACTACCAAAAAATAAAAATATGTTTTTAATAACACAAATATTTGCTAAAGTTAAACAACATAACATACCAACATTTGTCATATTCATATTTTTTCTGATATCAATATTTTCTTTATGTATTTTGTTTATTTTTTATCGCATTCACAGTTTGAACAGAGTTTTCTTCTTCTTCTTTTTTGACGTTAATAAATATTGTTGTTTTTGAACTAAAAATAAACTCAGAGTATCTTGTTGTTCGCCACAAAGCTTTTTTTATTTATAAATTTAAGTATACACAAGTTAGAATTACAATGACTAACGTTAATCTTATTTTGTTGTTTGTGTGTTTTCATTCCTCAAGTATGTATTATTATTAAGTTTTGTTACATAAAACACATTGTGTATTGGGTATGTGACACTATTTAGATAAAGGGGAGCAACGTGCCTCCGTGGCGCAATTGGCTAGCGCGTTCGGCTGTTAACCGAAAGGTTGGTGGTTCGAGCCCACCCGGGGGCGCATCCTTTTTTATTAACTATTTATGAAGACATTTTTTTTATTATAAATTTTAATAAGAATACAAATATTTTACAAATTATCTTAGTTATTTATGTGCCGCATTTTAAGTGCCTCCGTGGCGCAATTGGTTAGCGCGTTCGGCTGTTAACCGAAAGGTTGGTGGTTCGAGTCCACCCGGGGGCGGCGATACATTTTTTGTAAATTTTAATATATCAAAAATCTAAAATTCTGGATGAATATTTGAAAAGAAAGCATTTTAAGAGTAATAACAAGTTAAAAAGGTCTAAATTCGGCTGTGCCGAATCATTGAAGCCCTCCACCAAAGGGGATGAAGATGATATTTTGCATGAACTGTAATATTAATATGTTTTGTCAATTTATGTAACGAACTTTTGTTATTTAGTTTTAGCAATGTTATTTACAGAGGTCTGCTCTGTTAGCGACTTTAACATTGTTCATTTTTACGTTAACTTAGTTATCATAGTATGTAAGACAATAAATGTAATCGAACAATAAGAAGACTTAATAACATTTTTACTTACTTAACAGAAAAAAAAAATAGATACAGAAAAATTGTACAAATTTGTATGGAAAATTTAGAGGTACCTTCACATTTTGACTCATAACTTTTGAACCGCTTGACCGATTTTGCTCATTTTAAATTCCAAACTGCTCGGGAGGATGTTCAATAATCTGGGTAAAAATAGGCACCCCCGCTTTCGTCTTCGCGTCGTGATCGTGATTTCAACAGACAGACAGACGGACAGACAGACGGACATCGCTAAATCAACTTAAAATTGCATAAGGATCACGAATATATATACTTTATGGGGTCTTAAACCTATATTTCGACATATTACAAACGGAATGACAAACTGATATATACCCTCACCATATATGGTGGAGGGTATAAAAAGAGGTCTCCACTTGTTCTTTTATCAACTTACAAATCACAAGATAAAGAATATCAGCAAAACTTATAAACGAATTAAGATTATAGTTCTAAAACCGGTTTCTTAGCAACAAAATTAGGTCAATTAAGTAAAGGTATCTTTTTTGATTTTAAAATCTCTATTAACGGTTTTTTGGCATAAAGATAATCATTACTAACATAAAATATATTTTTTTTTGCACAGTGGTTATAAGCCTCCGTGGCGCAATTGGTTAGCGCGTTCGGCTGTTAACCGAAAGGTTGGTGGTTCGAGTCCACCCGGGGGCGATATAATTTTTTTTTTACATATATGTTGAATTTATTGGTTTAGAGATTAAAATAATTTTTTTTTTTTCAGAATTAAGAAGCGTTGGAAAATTATTCTTTTGAAATTGTTTTAAAGTAGCGAAAATTATTATTTTAGTAACATTCACCGCACAGTGGGCAAGTGCCTCCGTGGCGCAATTGGTTAGCGCGTTCGGCTGTTAACCGAAAGGATGGTGCTTCGAGTCCACCCGGGGGCGACATATATTTTTCTACAATATGTTTTTAACTTAATGTTTTTGAGTTTAGAATATTTTTTATAACGTACTAATAATGTTATTCTTTTGAAATTACTTTAAAAGTAACAAAATTTTGTACAATTAATAATCACAATTTAAATTACTTTTATCGTACAGTGGGCAGTTGCCTCCGTGGCGCAATTGGTTAGCGCGTTCGGCTGTTAACCGAAAGGTTGGTGGTTCGAGTCCACCCGGGGGCGATATTTTTTTACAATTTTAATTATTCTTCTGAAACTGCTCCACCGGGGGCGATATTTTTTTACAATTTTAATTATTCTTCTGAAACTGCTCTGATAACGAATGCAGTCAAGCAGATGACGTTGATGACGGCAAACAAATGATTGAGCAGTTGAAAAGAAAATTCAATTTAGCGACCACTTTTCCGGAGAAATATCTCATTTTATCTGTGCTGCCTCAATCATGGTCTATACGCAAGATTTCTGAACTGTTTCAAACATCTTTTTACATCGCGAGAAGAAGCAAAGAATTAGTTCGACAGAAGGGCATATTGGCGACTCCCACCAAGAAATTTGGCTCAAGGACCCTCAGCGAAGCAACGGTGAAATTGATTCAAGATTTTTACTGCAATGATGACAACAGCCGCGCCTGCCCAGGTACACGTGACTATGTTATCACACGTGAAGATGGAGAAAAAGTACACAAGCAGCGCAGATTATTATTATGTAATCTATCCGAAGCATACCATCGTGGATTCAAAGCAAGGAAATTGCCATTAACACAGTTTTATGCACTCAAAAAGAACACGATGCCATGGAGCGACGACTTCAAAACAGATATAATATTGTCAAAACTATAACTGGAACGCAAAAGTTTCATTGCTTCATACCAAATATTTCTGATATGTCAATTAATGTAAAGCGGTACTCTTCGTCTGCCGACGTGCTAAATTTAAAGTTACTTTAATTTTATAATGATGCCAAGACAATTGAAATTTTTAATAAATATTGTAATTAAGTATAAGCAGCAAAATAAGAAAGATTTTTTCTTCATAAATGTATTTTTAACTGTTAAATAATTTTTAAAATGTATTTTTAATAATAAAATAATGTTAAATAATTAAAAATAATTCAATTATAAAAAATATAAAAACAATGAGAACAAGGTGGTCTCTTAAATGCTCTTCTCCTGTCTAAACAAGGAGTCGGGGCCCATTTTTTTATTGCTGATTCTTAAAGCAAAAATTATGAGGAATCCAAAAAAAATAAAATTAGCCGGAAAATTTAGGAGCTTCTGTGGAAAATCGGAGAATTTAATTTTCATGGGAAAATTTAATTTTCATGGGAAAAAAGGTAAATTTCTGAGAAAAATTAGGAAAATTTTATTTTTCAATTAAAGCCTGATTCAATACCTTTCCAACGAGATATCACTCGTTGCGATCGCTTTAGTAGTTTTTTTTAAAACAACTTTCAATGAGGTCCCTTATGAAAAATTCTTCAATTTTGTCACATGACAGTGGTGTACACCACCACTAAACCAGTCACTATAAAAAAAAAAAAAATATGTAGGTACATTATTTTTTGCTGGGCAATCGATTTGGACTATTTATTTTAAAATCGGAGAGGGGTCGTCCAAAAGGTGATCGCTTTCATATGGAATTGCTCCATATCTTAATAAAATACTGTTTTAATCGCACTGTAACCATAAGCCTCCGTGGCGCAATTGGTTAGCGCGTTCGGCTGTTAACCGAAAGGTTGGTGGTTCGAGTCCACCCGGGGGCGCATATAATTTTTTTTAAAGAAAAAAATATATAGCAACTTAAAATTAAGATAATTCAAATAGATTCTTGACTTGGTCACGCTACCTTTACATTATATGTAAAAACCGAAAGAATAACAATTAAAAAAAAATCGATAAAAGAAAAAAACTAATCGTATAATCACGGCAAAAAATCGACTCATGTACGCTCACGCATAAAATTTGTTTGCGTGCCTAACTCTAATTCTATAAATCTAGTATGTAAAGAAGTCATATGTATTGCGGTTGAATTATAAGGTGTTGTTGGAAAGATTAATGAAGTGAAACCGGTTTCTACAGAGATAAGCAACAGGAATTAGGTCAAATAAATATTTTTTAAATTAATCATTAAAGGGATTTTTAAATATAGCTATCTCTGCACGGTGGGTATATGCCTCCGTGGCGCAATTGGTTAGCGCGTTCGGCTGTTAACCGAAAGGTTGGTGGTTCGAGTCCACCCGGGGGCGCAGAACTTTAATTTTTTTTTATTAATCTTTTAATTGAGTTTTCAAATATTTTATTTAGAACATTTTGATATTGTTTGCTAGAATTATGTATATTAAATTTTCTATTGCGGTAATTTACCTACATATAATGAAAATCTAATTTTAGATTTCATTATGATAAGTTTTGCTTTACTCATATACTGCACAGTGGTCATCAGCCTCCGTGGCGCAATTGGTTAGCGCGTTCGGCTGTTAACCGAAAGGTTGGTGGTTCGAGTCCACCCGGGGGCGCAGAACTTTATTTTTTTTTTATTAATCTTTTAATTGAGTTTTCAAATATTTTATTTAGAATATTTTGAAATTGTTTGCTGGAATTATGTATATTAAATTTTCTATTGCGGTAATTTACCTACATATAATGGAAATCTAATTATAGTTTTCATTAAGCTAAGTTTTGCTTTGCTCATATACTGCACAGTGGTCATCAGCCTCCGTGGCGCAATTGGTTAGCGCGTTCGGCTGTTAACCGAAAGGTTGGTGGTTCGAGTCCACCCGGGGGCGCAAAAATAAATTTTTTTTAATTTTGCATTTTTAAGTACAGTCGAAGGCGGGTATTCCGATTACTTGGAATAACGTAAGAAATGCGATATAAGAAATGCGATATAATGTTTACATTAACTACCTTATATAACGAATAATTCGGAAAATTTATACTTAACGAATAATTGGTAAAAAAAATAGCAAAAAGTT
Organism: Eustalomyia histrio; assembly: GCA_949748255.1. NCBI lineage: Eukaryota > Metazoa > Arthropoda > Insecta > Diptera > Anthomyiidae > Eustalomyia > Eustalomyia histrio. The sequence continues at coordinate 54,531,984 of OX456526.1, read as the reverse complement.
TAGAAAAAAAAATCTAAATAAGAAAATAAATTCAGAATTTTTTATTTCTTAACTTTCTAGTGTAAGCGTGTACTTGCAGTCCTTTTTTAAATTTTTAGTAATCTCAAAAATTTTAAAAATGCTCATCTTTAGCAGTAAAATTCCTACAAAAATATGATGCGATATATCGAATAATTCGTTAAAACGAATGGGCCTGACAGTATATCTTTCGTTATACCGGGTTTCGACTGTAATTCGTTTAGAACGTTTGTCTTAGTCTCAAAAGCGCATAAAAATTACAAGCAAAAAATTATTTCAATTGGCGGAAAAATTGTTTATGCTGACATTATTTAAACCTTTCAATGCACTGGGTAGTTAAAAACTTCTATTCATATTTTATGCTTGACAATGCTGATATTCTCAGACAAAGAGAAGGCAAAACTTAACCTATTTACGAAAAAAATTAATGATTTTGCCCCAACAAGGAGATAAGCAAAACTTGGAAAAATTTCCGGACATAGCTTTCAATTAATAACAATTAAAAACATTCTAGAAATAATTTATCGCACAGTAGGCATATGCCTCCGTGGCGCAATTGGTTAGCGCGTTCGGCTGTTAACCGAAAGGTTGGTGGTTCGAGTCCACCCGGGGGCGAATAGATTTTTTTTCCGTTGTTTTATTGTTTATTAAACATTTACATCATAATAATATCTGATGAAATATTGAGTACGAGTATAAATTATTAGAAAAATTCAGATCTACTTATGTACAATTACATCTAGATATAATTACATTATAGTGTGTCCATTTTACAGACCAGAATTTGCTCTTAAACTTTTTTGATACGGCAATACATAATTTAAAACTCAAAAGAATTTAAATTGCCAACAGCGTTTAACCCTTTTAACTGATTTAATTATTTTAGAAAATGCAATGAATTGAAAAACATAACTCCTTGATTCAATTTTTAAATCAAATTAACAGCTAATTGATTTGCAATATTATTATTTCAAAATGCATTAAATATCTTTTTCAAGCTATGATTGACCATAACTTTGGAGCAGTGTTCAATATACACATATGCGACAAAATCAGTTAACCGGTTAATCATACTTCTATTATTATTTCTATTTTAGAGCGCAGTGGGCATCTGCCTCCGTGGCGCAATTGGTTAGCGCGTTCGGCTGTTAACCGAAAGGTTGGTGGTTCGAGTCCACCCGGGGGCGCAGAAATTTTTTTACATAGTTTTAAATGTATAAATTTATAATGACTACGAATTAAGAAAAAATGGTTGAGATTTTAATAAATCAAAAATTTCATTGTATTCTTTTGCTAAAAATATTGCATTAAATGGTGTTCTTGCTTTTTAAGACAAAAATAACTAAAGGTTAGGTATATTTAATGCCAATGTATACACATATATTTTTGTTGTAAAATTGCCAGAAGTTTACTTTTTTTAGCTTACACATTATGACTTATAGGCTGATAAACAAAATTAAGGAAAACAACTTTAAAAAATAATTCTGTAACAAATAAATATTTTCAATGTCACATTAGAACATTTATTTTTAGCTATAGAAGGGTGTTTTTTTATTTTGTGTTTTTTAGTTTCACATGCTATTTTAACCGCACGGTGGGTATTTGCCTCCGTGGCGCAATTGGTTAGCGCGTTCGGCTGTTAACCGAAAGGTTGGTGGTTCGAGTCCACCCGGGGGCGAATAGATTTTTTTCCGTTGTTTTATTGTTTATCAAACATAAATATTATAAGAATATCTGATGTAATATTGAGTCCGAGTATAAATTATTAGAAAAATTCAGATCTACTAATGTACAATTACGTCTAGACATAATTACATTATAGTGTATCCATTCAGAATTTGCTCTGAAACTTTTTTTACATAATTTAAAACTCAAAAGAATTTAAATTTCCAACAGCGTTTAACCCTTTTAACTTATTTAATTATTTTAGAAAATGCAATGAATTGAAAAACATTACTCCTTGACTAAATTTTTAAATCAGATTCAATTAACAGCTAATTGATTTGCAATATTATTTTTTCAAAATGCATTAAATATCTTTTTCAAGCTCTGATTGACCATAACTGGAGCAGGGTCCAATATTCACATATGCGGCAAAATCAGTTAACAGGTTAATAATACTTCTATTATTATTTCTATTTTAGAGCGCAGTGGGCATCTGCCTCCGTGGCGCAATTGGTTAGCGCGTTCGGCTGTTAACCGAAAGGTTGGTGGTTCGAGTCCACCCGGGGGCGCAGACATTTTTATACATAGTTTTTAATGTATAAATTTATAATGACTACGAATTAAGAAAAATATTTAATAAATCAAAAATTTCATTAGATTCTTTTATTAAAATATTGTATTTAAATGTTGTTCTTGCTTTTTAAGGCAAAACTAACTAAAGGTTAGGTATATTTAATGTCAATTTATACACAAATTTATACACAGATATTTTTGTTGTAAAATTTCTTGAAGTTTTCACTTTTCTTTTTTTAACATACACATTAAAAATGACATTGCAGAAAAACAAACAAAATTAAGAAAAACAACTGTAAAACATAATTTTTTAACAAATAAATATTTTGAATGTCACTGTAAAACATTTATTTTTAGCTTTAGGGGTGTTTTTAATTTTTGTTTTTTAGCTTTACATGCTATTTATAACCGCACCGTGGGTATCTGCCTCCGTGGCGCAATTGGTTAGCGCGTTCGGCTGTTAACCGAAAGGTTGGTGGTTCGAGTCCACCCGGGGGCGCAGAATTTTTTTTTACTTTTATTTAATATAGAAATTTTAATAACTAGGAATTAAGAAATATATTTAACGGTATACTTCGCATTTTAAGAATTAAAAATTTTAATTAAACGTATTTTTTTTTGTAAAAAATACAAAGGGGGTTGTTTTTAAATGTTGAGAAAATGTGTATTACCCAGCAAAACCATGGTATCAACTACTTACCAGCCTATTTACTCTCTTAATTACTTTTGTTCGCGATGAGCCCTAAAGTAATGGGTACTCATTATTTTTTGGCTGTTCGTAAGCGAGAGGGTAACGACCACCCATTACTTTGTGCTTTTTGTAAGTGAGAAGGTAATGACCACTCATTACTTTTGGGCTCATCGCGAACAAAAGTAATTAAGAGAGTAAATAGGCTGGTTAGTAGTATATACCATGGTTTTGCTGGGTAATTTGAAAATAAAAAATTCAAATAATTAATAATAAAAACGTTCGAGTTAATTTTAAATGATATCTATTATATAAGTATAATATAGTACTTTTGCAAAAATTTTCTGTAAATTTATAAGGGAATTGATGCTATGCTAGATGAGATACCAACGAATTTTATATTTTTGCCCTTAACGGTCCATGAAATATAGCATCTTAAAATTAAAAGAAATCATTACAATTCCAAAAAAGTGGCCCTGCGTCATAAATTTATTATTAAAATGTTTTTTAAAAGTAAAAATATTTTTTTGGGAATTTTCGATTTAAGCCTATATGGATCAAAAAGTTGGGTTTGTATATATTTTAACATATATTAGTTGATTCTCAACCTTTTCTGTATGTGTTCTCCAAATCTCAACATATATCTCTTTTAGGTTACCTACCTATAGATAAAAAATACTCAACTTAAATCAAGATTTTCTAATTTGAGGAGGTTAAGCAAACCTTCTCAGGTGATGTAAAAAATATATTATATTTCCATATAAAAATCGAAATATATATGAACATACATGATCATACATTGTGTGGTATATGAACATAGATGGTCATACATGATAATATACCCCAATGCATAGTTCAATATATGATCATACATGATCTTATATATTTACATATATCTTTGTATCCGAAGTTTGAGTTGATGGCCGTATATTCATACATGATCATATGCAAATATATATGAAAACATATGGTGATATACCCACAAATTTGGGATCCGAAGATATATGGTCATATATCGAACTATGCATTGTCCTATATAATCATATTGTCCATTTATGATCATATACAACACCATATATGTTCATAAATATTTCGACTTTTACATTGGTCTCTCGTTAAACTTATTTATTAAAATGAAAAATTTCAGATTCTAAAAAGCTCCTTAAAGTTTTTTAAATCTTATATGGGGCTTTATAAAAAGAAACCGCTTAAACTTTTCTAGCATTTTGAATTCGGTAAATCTCATAGATGTTTTTTTTTTGTAATAAAAGCGTTTATCAGTCTGTATATGTACAGTACTTTTTTGAAAAAATCATTGGACTCTCTTGATTTCTTTTATTTTTTTGATATATCTTTTTTGTCTAAAAATTTCGGGGGTCCGTAAGCAAGTAAATATGTCTTAAGAGGGTCCGTAAGTTAAAAGTTAGTGGGATTATTTTTTATAACATAGTGTTAATTATTAAATGATTTCTAAATATAGAACATTTATTTTTAGCTATATTTAATGTGCTTTTAGGTTCATAACATATAATAGAATAACTGCACAGTGGGTATAAGCCTCCGTGGCGCAATTGGTTAGCGCGTTCGGCTGTTAACCGAAAGGTTGGTGGTTCGAGTCCACCCGGGGGCGCAAAAATATATTTTTTCGTTTCTTATTATTTTTTTTATTTATATAATTTTATTATATTTTGGTTATCGCTTTGATCATCGATTGTTACATTTTTTAACATTTGCATTTATGATTTGTAGCTTTTTTCTGACACAATTAACATTAAATAATTCCCAGGTATAAAAAGAAAAACTTCACTAGTTTTAAGACATGTATACTAAAATTTTTATAATAACAAATAACAAAAAAAATGGTTTTTGCATATAAAACTTTATGCATAAATCAAAGTTTTGATAAAAAAAAAGTTTTTTGAAAACAAAAAAATATAAAAGGGTATATATGGGTGTAACAAATAGTGCTGTAAAATTAAAATAGGTACTCGTTATTTTTTCTGTTGCAATTTTTTTTATCTTTTTAACGATTTTATTGAGAACACTTGTTTGTTTTTCAGTCAAGGCATAAGGAATTTTTCATAAATACAAACGGGAAAGCGCTGGAGAAAACTTTAACAGATGGTACAAGAGCTGGCAAAAAGTGATTGCCCAATCCCAAAATCAGAACATTCTAAGACAAAAGGGCAGACTTTTCAAAAAGCGTCGAAAATATCCAAAATTGCTAAAAGCAAGATCAAAAAAATCAAGTTTAACAAATCTAATTAAGTTGTTTTGGTCCTCATTTGACGAATATATAACTTAAATGCAGTTTTTATATAGGAGATGTCCTCCTATTCATACTCTAGATCCCAAAAGGTGGCCGAAAAAGTGAGAGAGTTTGTTCTTAGAGTGTTTAGGTTGGTAAAATTTTCTTGTAAGATAGAGCGGCATGAAATATTTAAAAACTAATAACTGAAATGAATGGTAACTGTCGGTTGATCTAAAAACATGGCTCTGTCATAAAACTTGTTGGAAAGAACTTGCTTACTTTGGAAAAACAATTAATCTTAAAAAAGCTTTCTCACAAACAAAAACTCATTTTTATAAAACAAAAAATTAAAAAAAAAAAAAAAATACCTGTAATAGGACTTGAACCCGAAACCCTAAGACTACAAACTTTTCATAACAAAGCCTCATAATTTCTATAAAACCAATGTTCTGTGTATTGATTATGACACCGTTGACAATTTGTGGAGAGCACTGGAAAACATTTTTTGGAAACGCTGGCAAAGCGGCCGAAGGCAATTATTTGCCTTTGCGAGAGTTCTTTTTTTAACATTCAAGTTTTACAATATTGGCAAAACGGTAAAGCTTCTTAAATAAGTTTAATGCCAATAATTAATTTTCAAGTCTACAGTAGTTTACCAGTAATTGATTTTTTTTGTTCCACTGGCAGTTTCCCGGCAACATATTTGGGTAAAATAATTTTCGAAATAGTTTTAGAATACCACATTTTACATAAGAATATTAAGAGGTTTTAATGCAGAAAAAGTCTTACAAGTGAGGTAGCCAAATAAAAAATCTTTGCATTATTTGAAAATGAATTGGTGTCAAAAGTGGTTCAAAAGTTTAAGAAATCTGTAGCTTCCCTTTTGGGGAAAAGGGTCAGTTTCTGACTCTAAGGTGGTCGCTGAACTTAGCAGTAAATTACATATATAATTATTTACCGAATAAAATCAAATATCAGTATAATTAACGAGTACCCATTAAGTTTACAGCACTTATTAAAAAAACGTGTTACAAATAACTAAAACAAGGTCTAAAAAAGACTAAAGAAGTATGAAAAAAGTAATGATTTCATTTTTCGGAATAAGGATATATTTAAGGTAGAGGAAAAAACACAATTTTCAAAAGAAATTTTAAGTAAAATGTAAAATTAAAATCGCCAATTTCCTTTTTAAAGGCATTTTAATAAAATATTTTACTTAAATGAAAATTGTAATACTTAAATCTTTTTTATAATCATATTTTTTTTAAAACTCACCTTGTAAGTAATGAGCTGGCTGCAAACCATATGCCTGTAACTGTTGGAATATTTGGAAATTTTGAGCAGCTGCGGCAGCCGCAGCTGAATTTGGTATCATGGCATCAGATGTGGTAGTGAAATACGGTGAAGATGGTTGTGGTGTTGTACTGGTGGCGCTAACAAACATTGTTGGTTGTACGGCCGATAGACTAGCAGCTGATGTGGGTATCATGCCAGCTGTGGCGCCAGTGGCCGTAGGTAATGTTGGTGGTGGTGGTGCTGCTGCAATGGCAGCATGCAAGGCAGCCATGGTGGGATTGCGACGGGTTGTGGCAGCTACGGGTGTTGGCACTAAAGCATTGGTAGGATTTAAAGCATTTGTTGCTGTTGGTGGAGCTGCTAAACCACCAATAACCGCTGTATGAGCGGTTTGGGGTGTAGCTAGAGTTGTTATGCCACACAAACCTACCGAAAATTGTTGCAATTTCTTTTGGTCTTTTTCTTTTTGGGTATCAGCAAATTTAACAACTAGGGGTGCAGAACAACCCTCCATAGTTTGACTATGATGCAAAGACTAAAAATTTAAAAGAAAGAAATATTTTGAAAGTGCGTTTCATATTTTTCACTTTAAAATTTAAGATTTTGAATATGTTTTCTTATTTCTTTTTATTTACTACAGTAGTATAATTTATTTATACTCTGGCGACACTATTCATCTTGTACAACAAATTACATCTATGCAATTGTATTTATTTTAATAAACACATAAGGATGGCATTTAATTAGATATAGGCTGTTTTTATTTTTAGGAAACATTTCAGGGTCCGAGAAGGGAAAATTTCTAAACAACCATCTGTGAAGGAAAGAAGACTTTTTGACGCTAAAATTGAATATGTTTTAAAAGTTTTCTAGGGCAACAGATTCCGTGAAAATTTAGGTTAAAATGTCAAGAAATTGTGATTTTGATTTTCCCGACCTGGAAAAAAATATCCTTTTCATAATTTCTGAAACCATCATTATAAAGCTTTTCTACTTATCATATAAATGCATTTAAAATTAATGCTGTACGCATTTTTTTAAGTTGACATATTCAAGTTTATATTAATTTTAGACTTAATGAAGAAACAAAATTAGCTTAAGTGACTTAAGCTAGGCATCGGTACACAAAGAGTACAGATTCATGGTAACAATCGAATTTCTTGTCAACCGAATGGTTTGGTTGAAGCCACCGATATATTTGTTTGCCACAACCGAAAATTGGTTAATGCAACAGAATTTCGGTTGTAACCAAATATTTAAATTTTATAAGGAACAAATTTGGTTGGGATAACGAAATAATTCGGTTGCTGTAACCAAAACATTCACTTGGCAAAAAATTCGGTTGTCACGATAATTTTGTTTTCTATGGATATGAAAAGAAAATTCAGTTTTTTAAAAATAAAAATCATTTAAAAAATAAAAGTTTTTAATTATAACAGAACAGCTTTAAGCATTCAAGTCCCACAAATTAAACATTTCCAAGATCTAACCCGTTTATTTCTGTAACAGGACCATCCATTACTGTGTTATCTATTCTAGAACTGGTCTTACTAAAACCGTAGATTTAATGGGTTTACGAATAACTGTCATCCTAATACACACTCACAGACATTGTTCAAGCATACATTAACATTTACTATTGTCTTTGCACCAGTAAATATAATGCACACATATCAGGGATGGACAATTCAGTCACTAAGTATTTTTCCAGTACTATTCCGGCTTTAAAATTTCTCCAATATAAGCGATAAATTAAAGCAATCTGTATAAGAAAACTTTATAAGTTTTGTATTTATGATTTATTTAAGTGGCTTTCATTGAAAAAAGTCTTAACATTTAAAAAAAAATAATAATTGAGAAAAACCTTCTATTCTTTTTTTTCATTTTATATGTTAAAAATGTATTTTTAGCCTGGTTGGAGATCATAGAAAATTTTTTCCAAATGAAAATTTGTTTCCTTAGTTTATTTAGTAATCATGGAGAATACACAGAAAAAGTTATTAAACACAAGCTGAATGGAATGCATTTTCTAGTCTGCTACGACTTTCGTCAGTATTCTTCGTGCGCTTGAAAGTGTCACTTATAAATAAATCTATTTAACTCACAAATCAACGGAAAAAGCTATTTATGCTAAGATACAGTCGATTTTTTTATTATTTAAATTAGATGAAATTTACTTATTCTTTTTTTGTTTTTTACATTCTCCTTTTATTACCGTATGTCCAAATTTTATATTAAAAATTTTAAAATTTTTTATCAGAGTCTTGAGGCTTTTTAAAAAAAAGTCTAAAATTGAAAAAAAAAGTCCTCATGCTTTGAAAAGTTTTATTTTGAAATAATTGTCTAATAATTCCAATTGAAGACTTGTTTAAAATATTAATTAGTTTGAATTAAATTTTTATTTGAATATTATTAAAAATTAAAAATTCTTGTAATAATGAAACATATTAAAGAGTATTTTAGCTGATTTATAATAGTTTTTATGAATTGAAAGTTCAGAAACAAAAATAAACACCGAATATTCTCGTAAGATATTTTTTAACAATTTGAATTTTTAACATTTTTAGTTAAACATTTTGTTTTTTTTTAAGTTTTAATTAAAATCTTTCCAGGGTCTTAATTAATTGTTTAATTGGTATGATTAATATTTTAAACGAAACTATATCAATAAAATATAATTTCTTAAGAAAATCGAAAAATCGATTAAACTTTTAATTGAAGAAACTATTTTTGAATTATTATTTTATTTTAGGGTTCAATATAAACGGAGTAAAAAAAATAGAAACAAATATAATTATGTAATATTTTATAAATTAGGTAGGAGAGGGTTGGTTGAGAAAGGTAACACAACTAAAATGGACCCACCAGTAATTTTCTTAGTCGTTTTGTTGGTATATTTCAAAGAGTGGTTAGTGGTCCAACGAATATTTAAAAAAACTTATCTTAGAAAATAATTCCAGCAATTTAAAAAATGCCAAAAATATTTATATATTAGTATAAGAATCTTACATAATGTAAATGAAAATTTATATTTTTTAAATTTTTTCCACACACAGAAATCCAAATTTATATAAAATTTAAGACCATAAGTCTACATAGCATATTTTTAAAAGCTCTTTCACGCTCTGTGTCCGAATCTGAAGTCAAAATTCCTATATCTTCAGAATTGCTCCATTAAGTTTTTGTGGTGTCAAATTTAAAAATTATTTTAACGATAAAGGATAGTTTTTTGAGATGCAATAACGAATTTGAAAGAAAAAAATAAATTCGCGGAGTAGTTAAGTTCCGAATATGACGATAAAAACTTAATGAGATGGAGCAATTCTAAATTCAGATACGAAATCACGGTGTTAAAGACATTTTAAAAAATATACTCTAAATTTTTGTATATTGAATATAATTAAAAATTTTACATTTTTAAGGAAATAATATGAGAACCTCAAACTAAAATATAAATATTTGTTTAACCCATTTTCGATCTCACTCCGAATTTTGAATATATGTATATTAGGGTGGTTCAATTTTTTGTCTATGAGGAGTATAGCATATTTTTAATTTGCGAGAAATTCTAAGAAAGTTTCGCAAATAAAACATGATCGAAAAATCAAAATCGAGTCTCCGATTTTTTACGTAAACATTTCTATTAAAGATATTTCATGGATAAATTCACGTTTTTCGTACCCGAAAAAATTGACCCAAGAATATGCAAATTTTATAAAAATCCAAAGATGTGTTTTTTTTTAAATATTCGCGAATAAATAAAATTTTCGTAGTTTCATTAGACTGCATATTTTTGGGAAAAGTATCTAAAAAATACGTTTAGGAAATTTTTCAAAATCAACAAATTCAGGTACTAATTACAAACATATTTAAATGAGATTCCAGAATATTTGGGGAACTGCAATTAAAATTCAGTTGTATTTTTCGAATTTTGCTGTGAAATCTAATATACTGTACCACTATAAAAATACAGTTTTCCATACCTGCCATACATGCATTCTAGTTAACAGTATATGTGAATGTTGTATCTTATGTATCTATGGATGTCTATGTATGCATATTATGTTTATCATTTATACCGTTATTCATGTTGTTGTTTTTTATTCTGTTTTTTTTTCTTTTGATATGGCTGCTGTTACTGTTGTTGTAGTGGTTGTGTTGTAACATTTTGTTTACCGGAAATTTGTAATTTCACTTGTTTCCTGTGCAATCTTACACAACCATTTTGTGGTTGACTATTTCCGCTGCAACCACAAATACCAACAGCAGCTATGGGTTGGTTTTTCAAGTTTATTTTTTTTTAACATTTCGAGGGTCTTTTGTTTAATGTTATGTTGGTATGTGTCTTCCTGAAATCCCCGCATGTCGTTTGTGTTTTTTTGTTTATTGTTTTATAAGATAAATTAAGGAAACACATAAGGAAAATGTTATTTAATAAAATATTTGTTATTTAATGAGATTTTAAATATTTAAAGTGTTCATATAAATACAAAATATTTAGCATAATAAGAGGGCCAATATTATGGTTATCTGAAAGCCACATAATGTGGTATATGCTCAAAATTTGTCTTATCTTAGAATTATAATCATTCCTAAATTTTTATTTGATTTTCTACTTATTTTAACATTTCTTTTAACATTGACACTCCCTAAAAAAATATTCTTAAATATTTTTATTTAAATATTGCATTTTTATTGAGTGTTTAAATCATCTTCAAAAATATGACTAATACAGAAATGTCTTTTAAAGGACTCCAGTAAAAAAAAAAATAATAAAAACTTGCAAATCATAAATTTTAATACCACATTTAGACTATCATCTAAGTTGCAAAAAATTAGACGCGTGGTTGCATATAAGAATTTATTGTTTCAGGACTACGAATTAGTATGGAAGCATTTTAAACAACTTAAAATGCTATGTGACTATAAAACAAAATTATTTTAAATTTGGATAAAAGAAAAATAGGCAATAAATTTTTGCATACATGCCAGAAAATTAACACATACAAAAATGAACAACTGTATCAGAATATGAATGGATTTAATACGATATACAGCCTGCAAACAACTCATAAAAATTGCATTAGCAATAATAAAAATGTATGAGAAATAAAATCACGTTTAACAAAATGACGTGAGCAATTTTGAGGCAAAAAAAAATATTATTTATTAAAATCAGATACACTGAGATAAAATTAATAAAAACTTTTGCAACTGAAATGTGATTGTTTCAATCGTGTTCCTGTTGGTTCTATTAGAATGAGGTTAAGAAATGAAGACAATTAAAATAAATACAAATTAAAATTAAACACTTGTGTTTGGTTTTAATAATCGTCTCTTTATTTAACAGCACTATGTGCTTTTTTCTGTTCCGTATCTTAATACTACGAACTTAAGACTAACTTAGCAAAAGAACAACATTATCATTTTATTTTCACAGCTTAATAACATTCCCGCTGAATAATCAAATAAATGGTTGCGCGTGTAGCGCGAACATGACACTTTTGTTTTGAACAAAAGTGCAGACGCAAACGTTAGCAACAATTAGTGTGGGAAATTACGAAATCACAATAAATAAGTACTGTGTTGTAATTAAAGTATTGTGCCAACGTATCAAAATTGTGAAATGAATAAATATTGCCTTAACTCCTCCCTCCTAAATTCCAATCGTCCCCGATTGGTTTCAATATTTTTAATAACAATATTTTTAATAACAATTTCCGCTGTGTTGCGGTTTCTACACTTAAGGATCCCGATTATAATTAATATAAGGGCTAAAAGCCCAAAATATGTACCCATGCTAGATTTGACTAGCAAGTTTAAGGATTTAATTTTCTTTATATTTCTAATGTTTAATTCCTTCATGAATTTGAGGGATAACACCTCCTCGAATTGCGAACGAGAATTCGAATGTTTGATTAATGCAGGCAATGGCCTCAAGCTGTGTGTTTCTAAAGCTGTAAAAGTCAAATTATTCACAATTATAGTTTCATTAAAAAATTTTATCAAATATGAACCATTTAAGCATTTTGTATTATTTTGCATCTTAACCTTTCCTTTGAATTCATTTAACAAAACCAATCCATTACTTATTTCTATTACATTTTCAATATGTTCTGTGTTTGTAACAATACAATCGTACGGTTTGTTTTCTAAAATATTTTTAATACAATATTCATTCTCTAAATCAACAATTTCATTTTGTTTGCAAATTTTTATATTGTCAATTATTTTACAGTTATTCTTTATGCCATAATATTTTCCATTACAATTCAATGTATTTTCAAAATTTATTTTTATAATTGTTTCATTCTTGCTTAATGGTTTTATTTTAAAAGAATTACAAGTTTCGGTTCCCGTTTTTGGTAATTTTATAATGTAAATCAATATATTTTCTTTGAAAGCGATCTGAACTTCCGCGAAATTTAATGCTTCTTCTAGGGAATCAAATGGCATGTTTTCTTCCAAAAAAATATTATTAATACTATGAGCCTCTTGGTTTGATAATAAGAATGTGTTAATAATGTTAGCTTTTGTGAGATGAATTGCTCTGTTAATATTTTCTATTTCTTCCTTCAGGATGTCGATTTTAAATTTATACTGCAGTATTAGTACAGTCTGAAATTCGCCACTGCTCTTCAGTGTTTTCAAAATCGAATTACTTACTCGGGTGATATTGTTAATTTTATCAAAAATGTTCTTGTTAATTACAAGTTGTTGGTTGTTATTCTCTATTATCTCCTCGAACTTGTTATTTATGGCAGTAAGATCGTCATGATCTGGGTTTCCCGCAACCCATTTCCAAGCAGAACCTATGAAATTTAATGAGCGTTTGTTCTTGATTTTAGGAATGATGTTGTTAATGGTTATGATTATGTTGTTAATTTCTTCTGAGATGAATGAATGCAATGGATGAGATGAAGGTATGTTTCTGCCTAGATCGGTTTTCAGATCCTCCACAAGTGAGAAATAATCCGTTAAATTAATGGTATGTAGAATTCTATAGGTTCCCGTTTGTATTTTCCCAGTGCCATCTTCGATAATAATGGTCTCGGCCTGAGAATAGTCCAGTACCTCAACCCAACCGTAGCAGAAAGGAAGATTTAAATAAATAAATGTTCTAAAAGAAAAATGATGTGGTTAAATTAACTTCTAATATGGTCCTTGTGCACTATTTTCCCCGATTCCGTTGTCACAGTGGAATTCTTGTTTTCCTTAACTACTTCCTCCTTGAATCTCCTTGAAAGCTTAGTCCCTAATCTTTTATTTTGTCTGACAAATATCTTCTCCCCTACCTCATAATCAACGATATCCTGTTTTTTCCTGTTATGATACAGCAAATCCCTTTCCTGTTTCGCCTTTAATTTTCGAAATATTTTCCTTCTGACCCCTTGTATGTTATCAGGGTCGGATGAAGTGGGTCTACCAAAAAATACATCGACGGGTCTTTTTCCCGTGACGGAGTGAATGGAATGATTATACTCATTTACGGACCACTCCAGAAGTTCCCTAAAACCCTTCTCAGGATATTCATGCTTCAGGCATCTCATAATCTCTGCCAAAGTCGAATGGAACCTTTCGATTTGCCCATTCACTTCGCTTTTGTAAGGCGGTGCAGTGAATATTTTAATATTGAATTCATTCTCCAACATAAACTTTATTGGTTGTGAACCAAATGTTTTCTCGTTGTCGCAAATTATTGCCTTTGGAACTCCAAAGTAAAATATTATTTCCCTTAGTGGTTTCCTTATATTCTCAATACTCTTCCCATCCACTTCCTTAACCACAGCCAATTTGGAGAATTTGTTTATGGAGGTAAGGACCTTGTGTTTGTCCGTTGAAAATATGTCAATATGAATATTATGCCCCGGGAATTCCGGTAAAGGTGTGACTCCCAATTTCGTATTATTAGGGTGTCGGTCATACTTATTTTCTCTACAGACTTTGCATATTTTCGTTATCTTCCTAATTTTCTTTGCCATACCAGGGAAATAAAATCTTTCGAGTATCTGCAGTCTATTTTCCTTTTCGTTCCTATGAGCACGATTATGCTCTTCTATTATAATCTTATCCTGATCCTCTGCACTGGTAATATCCTTTACCACCTGTTGTGCAAACCGAATCTTATAATTCCCGAGGTAAGTTGGATAGATTGCCTGAATTTTCAGCATTATCGGTTCCGTAGTCTTTATACCATTTATAACTGACGGATTCAAGTACCTTTTCAGAAGTGCCTTCAGTGATTCCTCGGAAAACGCTTCTTCGTTTATTAGATGTCTATGGTAAGTAGGAAAAATAATTTCGAATTTATACGAACTTTCGGAGGCTTCCGAAATGAAAACCTGATTCTTGAAAACGTTAACGGGCGTTTCCACAGATGGTATCAAGTTTTCGGAAGAGCTATCGCTACTATGGACAGTAACAGAATTAACATTTGGTATTGGTGGTCTTGAGAGGAAATCTGCAACCACATTCGTGCTGCCTGGTTTATAAATGAGCTCATGATTATATTCCTCCAACTGTGCCTTCCACCTTTTCATTTTCGCATTTGTATTCTTGTTGCTGAGAGCGAAAGTCAGAGGTTGGTGATCGGTGAAAATTCTGACCTTTTTCGATCCGTATAGGAAACATTTGAGGGACTGTAAAGCCCAAATTATCGCCAGCATTTCCTTCTCGTTTGCCGCGAAATTTTCCTCTGCTCTACTTAACGTTCTAGAGAGAAAGCTGATTGGCTTTCCATCTTGCGAAAGTACGGCTCCCAAAGCATACCCAGATGCATCTGTAGTTAACTCGAATGACTTATCGAAGTCCGGATAATGAAGCATTACATCGTCTGATGTCAGACATCTTTTTAACTGATTAAAAGCCTCAGTTTGTTGTTCAGTGAAATTTATTCGTGTCTTTTTAGACAAATTCTTGGGTATTCTTCCCAACTCTCCCCTAAGTATTTCGGTAAGAGGTCTGGCAATTTGAGCGTATGCCCTTATAAATCTGCGATAATGACCTGTCATTCCCAAGAATGAACGCAACTCATGGACATTTCCCGGTTTCGGAAAATTCATAATAGCCTCTGTTTTCTTCGACGCGGTGCGAATGCCCTTTTGGCAAACAATGATACCGAGAAATTCAGTTTCCTCCTTCATGAACTCACATTTATCGCACTGCACCTTCAGGCGGGCTTTCTCCAAAGTGTCAAAGATAATGTTCAAATTATCGAGATGTTCCTCTTTAGTCTTACTGAAAATAATTATATCGTCGATATAAATATAACAACGAACACCAATGTGTTCCCTAAGCACATCATCTAAGGTGCGTTGAAAAATAGCGGGCGCATTTCGTAACCCGAATGGAAGTCGAGTGAATTCGAACTTTCCATTGGCGACGGAGAAGGCAGTCTCTCAATATCGGCTTCGTTTAGAGCAATTTGGTGGAACCCGCTCTTAAGATCAATAGTTGAAAAATACTTATTCGATCCTAAATTAGCCAAAATTGTGTTAATATCCGGAATAGGATATTTATCTGGTATGGTATCTTCGTTCAGTTTACGATAATCGACTACCATACGAAACTTTCTCTCTCCCGAAGCATCTTGCTTCTTTGGTACGATCCATACCGGGGAATTATAGGGGGATTTCGATGGACGAATAATGCCATCGTTTAGTAACTCCTCAATTTGTCTGTCTATTTCCCTCTTTAAGGGCATTGGGTACGGATACGTTTTCGAATAAATTGGTCTATCGCTTTTAGTTCTAATTTCCGCCCTGATATTTGTAACGTAAGTGAGTTTTCTATCTGGTTCGGAGAACAAGGTTGGATGGGATTCCAAAAGTTGTTTCAATTTTTCATTATCCCCTGGACACAGGTGATCCAATCTTAGTGTAGTATGCGCTATAGCATTAATTTGCAATTGATGAATAGGATATCGATATTTATTTAACAGTGTAAAGTAATTTTCCCTAGTAAAAATAATTGCATTCAAGCTCTTCAAAGTGTCATTGCCTATTATGGCATCGAAAGTGTTAATATTAGGTAAAATATGAAATTTAAGTTTGCCTATCTCATTGTTGAAAATATCAATATTTGTGTGGTGGGTGATCTTAACAGCTCCGCCAATTGAATTTGCAAAAAAGGGTTTGTTTGGAATGGGGTTTCGAATATAGGTAGGCTTAACGTAGTTCTTATTAGATCCAGTATCTAAAAGGAATTTTAACTCATTGCCGTTTTTCATCTTAAAAAGAAAATACGGCAGTGAGGAAGAGTTTAATCTAAAAAATTAACATCGTCATTATCGGGGTTTGTTTGCTCACTATCGTCGTACTGCACTTCGTACTCAGGAGGATAATTTTCAAGGTCTTCATAATACTCCCCTCCCTCTACGGTATACTCGAACGGAATAGATTCCGCCGCTTCCGTGTTAAAAACGCGTTGAACCTTATTGGGTTGTGGAGTATTCTGTGATGGTGGCCTTTTTTCAGCCTGGTTACCGCCACCTTGGGGGAAGTTATTAGGGGAATTTTGCCAGACTGGCCGTCCCAAGTTCTGTGCCTGCTGATACATTGGTCTATATTGATAATTGACCTGCCTCGTCTGCACTGACCGATCCACCTCCATTGGTACCGGTGGCTTGGGTGGACGAGGTGGTGGAAAATTCGGTCGGTTGGGACCAAATCTATTTTGCCCATATGGGTAGATGTTACCCGCCCCAGGAAAATAATTCCCATGTGGGTTAGTAAGCTCTGGGTAAAACGGTCGTACCACCGGGGGAGATCGCTGATGACCAGCAGATCTAACGTTTGGTCGCGCCTTTTCCATACTATTTGCATGAACTGTTCGATAGTTCAAATTGCCCAATTTCAGACACATTTGTAGAGCCTGTGGTAAACTCGTTGGTTCCCTTACGCTCAGAAGACTTGGCAAATTGCCATTTAAGCCCCTTATAAAGGTGTCAAGAGCCTTCCCTCTATACGCCGCCGTCATTGCGGATAGAGCTTCCTCTCCTAACTCTAGACAATCAATCTTGTCCAAAATCAGAGAAAGGTACTGGTAGACCTGTTGATAAAACTCCTGAACGGAGTTGCCGCGTTGGGCAAGAGTTGTCATTTGGTACTCGAGGGTACCGACATCTCTCTTGTCTGCGTAATGAAGCATCAAGCACTTCTTAATTTTTTCCCAGTTTAGTGGCGTTCGATATGATTCGAGCGCCGCATCGGCCTCGCCTATAATTTTGTGCCTAATCGTGTGTAGGATAGCGAAATATTTAGGCGTGTCCCTATTCTGGCCATACATTAGGAGTATGCGATCCACAGACTTTCTCCAGGAATTGAACTCTCCCGGTTTCCCGGAAAATTCCCTAAGACATTTGACCACATCAGGTACACGTTCTGACGATTCGGAGTTTCTACTAAAATCTACTGTAATTTCCTCGTCCTGCTCTGTAGTAGGATTTAAAATGGAAGAAACTGTCGTTGATATCAAGTTCAAAAGTTCTTTTTTCTGATTGTTAGTAAATGAAGATAATGAATTAGTACTACTCGTACCGAAATTTAATTTCGACAATGATGCCGCTAATTGTTCCTCTTGGCTCATTTTATCAAATAATTTCTGTATCCCTTTACTTTAATTTAATTTAATTTAATTTGATTCAAATCAATGTAAAAAAAAAATATTCTAGGTGGCTTTTTTTGATTCCCTATCAGAGACGATAATTTTGTATCAAGATTCAATATTCTTAACTTATCAATTATTTATTTAAATAGTATTCAATTCAATCTTACAGTAATATAATCCGGATCATGTTGGTATTGATGTTGTTGCCGTTGCTGGTTTGTTGTATCTGGTTCACAAATTTCCTTGGTCTTTCAATAATTTTCCACAGTCACAGTTCACTTGTTTGCTTTTAGTACTCTCGATTTTATTTGCACCTTCACAGTTCACTTGTTTGCTTCTAGTACTTTTTAATTTTATCTGTACTTTCAATTTTCTTAAGGTTCACTTGATAACTGTTAATTCATTAGATGTATTTATTTGTTAATCTTATTTACTTTGCTTCAGTTTTTATTTTTTTAGTTTCTCAAAAAAAAAAAAAAAAAAATGTTAGTTACTTATATGAATTTATTTGTTACGCATAGTTAAAATTTTATATGAATTTATTTGTTACACATAGTTAAAATTCTTTAAAGGTTCACTTATTTGTAATTTTTTTTCACTGATTTTCCATAGAATGTTAATTAGTTATATTAGCTTTTTTATACTTTTATATTATTTGTAGTTTTTAAATTTCTTAACTAGCTTTATTTATTAAAAAGAAAATTCCGTTTACCGGGCTTGACAGGCCGCGACTAACGTACGCACCCGTTTAAATTTGAGTTTTTCGAATTTTACTAGGGAGCCACGTCAAGGCTTTAGTTTTTGAACCTAATGGATCTTTATTCTTCCTTTCAGGTCCTCGGTGCTCGGGCGCCAATTAAAATTAAACACTTGTGTTTGGTTTTAATAATCGTCTCTTTATTTAACAGCACTATGTGCTTTTTTCTGTTCCGTATCTTAATACTACGAACTTAAGACTAACTTAGCAAAAGAACAACATTATCATTTTATTTTCACAGCTTAATAACATTCCCGCTGAATAATCAAATAAATGGTTGCGCGTGTAGCGCGAACATGACACTTTTGTTTTGAACAAAAGTGCAGACGCAAACGTTAGCAACAATTAGTGTGGGAAATTACGAAATCACAATAAATAAGTACTGTGTTGTAATTAAAGTATTGTGCCAACGTATCAAAATTGTGAAATGAATAAATATTGCCTTAACTTACATATACATAAATTTCTGATATTTTCTTTACTAATCACTTTAGTAATATTTTATTAAATTATTCAAAAACGTGAAAATGCTATAATTTTTCTCACTTGTAAGAAATACAATTTTTGAGCTGATTATGTAACTTTAAAGTTGAATATGCTTTAGATCTTGTTGACGTTCGCTAAAAAGGGATTTTGGAAATTTTTAGGGCCACCCTATTGATGGGCAGTCTATATTATTTGTTTAGAAACCTGAAATTTAATATATGAGTTCCATGGGAATGGGATCAACCTGCTTTTTCTAGATATTTGGAAATAAGATATGTGTTCATTGGTGAATGTGTATTTTTGGAATGTTGCTTTTTGGAATGTTCGTCAAGAACGTGGTAAAAATGGGGGTAAAAAAATAGAAAACTCTACATCATAACGGAATTGCCACATCGATTTGGTTAGAATATGATATTTAAAGAAGTGTGGAACTGAAGCACTAGAATTCAGAAACGAAATGGAACGGTTAACGCGAGAAATTGAAAACTAGACAACAGGAATGAAATGGAACGGAAAACAAATCTAGTTGAAACACTAGAAAAGGGGCACAAAATCGAATGAAAAGTGGAACGAGTGAAATAAAAGCACAAGGAAAGGTAACAAATTCGGATGAGAACAGGTAGAATTGGAACACTAATCAAGGAGATAAAAATGGAAGGGAATGGGAAACAAGTGAAGTTGAAACACTAAACACAGGGAACGCGATATAGAGCGAGATTGAAGGAAAAAGTGTACTCTTATTCACCCGGCACAAATCGTAGTAGATGGGGCCTTAAATTTTCACATTAGGTTTCCTGATCCGAATTAAAAATCCACGTCATGCCCAAACTAGTTTGGCTAGAAATCTGAAATTTAGAATATGAAGTCGCTGGCTTATTTGCTAAGTTATTAAAGAGATACTTTTTGGAATTTCCTTTCAAAAGGAGCCTCCTTTATTGACCAGTGCAAACCCTTTAACATCCACAACAAATAGTTAGTTTTTTTTATTTATTTTTTAATGCGATCCATCCAAAAATTGATATTAATCATTACACTTGACTTTTACAATATAACTAGAGAAGTGGTGAAGATTCAATGATCGTGCCTCAGATCGGATGGATAATTTATTTTATTTCCTATTATTAAAATTTTTGTTCTTCCTAAGTTTAAATTATTATTATTATTTTTTTCTTACAAAAAATCCTGCGGATATTTTCTCCTCAGTCTAGCAAATGTAAGAGGGTTTGAAATCTTACTGAAACTAATGAATTCGGCTGATCCTTGATTTATAGGATAGTAATTGTTTTCTTACTTCTTTTTTTATTGTTGGAATTTTGAGTTCTCTATGGAGTTGGTTGCTTGTTATATAAGAAGGAACATTTGTGATTTTCTGAGAATTTTATCTGTGCAACATTTGAAAATTTGAATTTGAGGCTGTACCCCACAACTGAATGCTATATGTCTAGATTGGTTTTAGAACACATTTGTATATTAACAACTTATTTTCAAGACAAAGTTTTGAGTGGAAGCTAATAAGAGATGAATGCCAAAGTACTTAGCTTCGTTTTCCTTAGGGATTTTATTATTATTTAGTATTACAGGTGGACATGTCTTCTCTCTTGGCGTAAATGTGACTTGTATTGGCCAGTATTTTAGCCATTTGAATATATCATCTATGCGTTTTTGTTAAATGTTTGTAGTTGAACTCGGGCTTGTGTGAACAGCAAGGACCGCAGTATCATCAGCCAAGTGCGAATTAGATTGGGGCAAGTCAGAGGTATAAATGAGAAACAGAGTTAAAAAATAAAACAAAAATATTTAAAGAGGACTATAAATAAAAAGTAAAAATTAAATTGTAGTGTTTTTTATAAAGAAAAACAGAAATGTATTTATTCATTTTCGAGCCCTACGTTGTGCACTATTTAAAATTATTGTTGACAATGAGATTTCGAAAAAATAGATCAGTTTTTAATCGCTACACAGTGATAACAAATTCGTGCTGACAGTCAAATTTGCAGCCGATCAAGTAGTTCGGTTGTGATAACCGATAGTCAAAGCTCGACTAAACTAGACACCGCCTTTATCTATGCATTTTGAAAGTTACAACAGAATTTAGCTTGCAATTGCTGACAAGCAAGAGACATATTTATAGGCACCCACTTCTTTCAATCCACACAAAAGAAGGATCTTTTATAACTTTTTTAATAAGTATTTCTTTGGGAAGAAAATCCATCAAGCTCTGGGATTTTAAGTATTCAGATTATTTCAAATTACGGATGGCTACTGATCAGAAAGGTAGCTCAAGAGAAAAATTCCGATTTTCATGAATCTTAGATATGTTGTAGAAATAAATATTTCGAGCTTTGGGTAACTTTTGAAATTTAAATCGGCCCTTTTTGATGTATTGTATTTTATAGCGACTTTAAAAGGTTTTTTCTCGGTACCTTTTTTTCAAAATTGATTATTAAAAACAAGTCATGAGCATTTTTGCGTAGAAAATTACAACACCTTTAATAATGTTTGTATTTTAAATATATTTTTAATAACAGAAAAAATTAAAAATGGTGGACGCTATTTTCAGTTCATTCAGGGATAGATATTCGAAATACCTTTTAGTTGATACCCAATTAGCCGAAAAACTATCTTAAAACCTCTTTCTATATTAAAATCCTCTTCCATGCCGGCTTAAAAATGCCCTGCTGAAAAATACGGGATTACTAATTTTCTTCGATAAACAAATTTCATTCAAATCGCATTGAACTACACCGCATACTTTCCTTATTATTTTAAAACTTACGCAGTCTTTGCTTATGTACAAGAAAATACTCAATTAATCTTATCTTTTTTTTCTCTAGTACTTACTTTAATTGCACCAATGGCATGTTGCTTAGTATCGAATGTTACAAAAGCACAGCCTTTACTCTGACCATTTTGATCCCTCAGCACCGTGCACTCTTCAATCGTACCATGACCCGCGAACAATTGTCGAACATCAGCTTCATTATATTTCTTATTTAACATGCCAACAAAAAGTTTACGCTCTATAAATAAAAATAAAATAGAGAAAATTAACAACTAATGAATGAAGGATTAATAAAACATACATTTAACTAAAAACACGAGTAGTTCATACATAATTTAAATAAATGTTTATATACAGTGAAAAGAATGAAAAATATATAAATTTAACTGCAAACAACTTTTTAACGTTAAGTAGTAAAACAGAAAAAAAACAACGTTGTTAAACAAATAAAAACAGTGAAAAATGTATAAAAATTGTTGTAAATTGCAAAATGTTTGCAATTGTTGCAAATCCACTCAAACTACAAAAAAAATCCTCATTTACATTAAATATTACCACCATACCATCACAACCACTACACCTTTACTGAAAGGATCTACACCATTCGTTCAGTATGTACCCTGTGAGAAAGGTATCTGAGGCAGTACTTGTCATGTGACTGGTCCATAGTGACAAGTTCTCGTACCGGTTCTTTTGTTTGAAAGAGATCGGTCACTTTTAAATGGGATTGTTATACGAGTGGATGAATTGGGTTTTGTAACATGTCACAGGAGTGACGCAAAAGAGGCTGTCACAGGATTAACACAAACAGCTTGTCTTAGGACTAACGACAAGGATACACCTGGGGATGTGTCTATAATAAAATTTCACTCAATTAAAAAAGTTAGAATTACAAAAAAAATCTGGTAGGTGTCATAAGGGTGCGATTACACAACGTTTTGGCTACAAGGCAAATACTCTACCATCTAACAGGAAACTTACCCCAACATAAACATTCCGATTTTAATAGAATTTGGGTACTTGATAGGAAAATAAAACTCTAAGAAACCTGTATGGATTTTTAGGCTACCTTGGAATTTTAAGGGCTCACAAATTGAATGCAAAATTCGCTTCTTTCGTTTTTTAATTTTTTAAGGTACTAAAACTAAAGGAACTGTATACAAGTGTGGTGCAGATGGGAAGAGATTTTTGAGGGGTTTCTACTGGTAACTTTTCTAATACTGCTGTTTTGAATATGCGTTTGTAAAAATTTCGAAATCCTTTAGGCAAATTATATGGTGAAGTATACTGACATGGCTGTGAAATTTTATTCGTTACTAAATTTCAGCGTACACATATTTTTTTTTTTTTTTGAAATTCGTGCAATTTTGGATTTTATCAAATTTTCACGAGCCTTTTTTTTGGTACTTTTTTTAAACAACCCGACAAAAAAAGAAGTAGAATTTATAAAAATGAACTTATTTGGAGGAAAAATTAAAATTAAAACGGCGCCAAAGACACTTTTTACCAAAATTATATAAAATTTTTCTTGAAATTTTAATTAAAATTTAGTAAAAATTTCTAAATTATAGAAAAATTGTACTATTTATTAAAAAACATTGCAAAATTTCCTCTTAATTACTTTATATAACAACTAGAATTTTACTTTTGGTTTGGAAATGTTTTCTTTGTTTTAAGTGTAATATTATTTTATTTCAGTTTATTAGATAATTTTTTTACTAAAAGCTAGGACTGAACTACCAAAAAATAAGAAAATATTTTCTAACATCAAGTTAAATAGCACTTCTTTTAAGTAAAAATTATCCTTAAACTTGATAAAAATTTCCTGATAAATATGATACTGTAAAGGTAATATATTTTACCAATTTTAAAGTACTTACACTCATTATGTAAGTATTTTCTACTTCGTGAGTACGCTTTGTGAGAACACTAATTTTAACAAACTCTTAGCTAAATCTTTTATACTAAACTCTTTATACTAAACTCATTTCATACTAAGCACATGTAATTAAAATACAAATTAAGTTTTATTAGTAAAAGGTTAACAAATTAAAAAATGTACTGTATGATATACAGGTTGGTTGAAAAGTTCCTGCGCTCACCAAGAGATGGCACTGCTAGCTCCAAACTTTTTTTTTCTCAAGTTGGTATAACTGTCCTGAGAACACATGCATTCTGTCAATTCTTTCTTTGTTTACAAGCCATTTGAAGTTGAAGTGTCATTGAGTTTTTTTAATATGGAAAAAATTTAATACCGTGCAGTCATTAGATTCTTTGTTTTGAAGGGTTTAAAAGCAAAGGAAATTTATGAACAAATGTTAGAAGTGTATAAGGAGTCCTCACCTTTAAAACGCACCGTTGAATTTTGGGCTGGTGAATTTAAACGCGAAGGACGACCAAACAATGCAACCACAGCAGAAATCATTGAGCAGGTGCATAATATGGTTAGTGAAGATCCAAGTTTGACTAAGCGTTAAATTGCTAATGCCATAGGCATCTCAGGCGAACGAGTACTCCATATTTTACATGAAGAATTACATATGAAAAAACTGTTTGGAAAGTTAGTGCCGCACACATTAAAAATTCAACAAAAACTGGATCGAAAACAAATTTCTCAGCGTTATTTGGAGCGTTTTAAGCCGAATAAAACCGACTTCTTGCATCGTTTTATAACTATGGATGAGACTTGGATCTACCACCATGATCCTAAATTGAAACAAGAACGTTTACAGTGAACTGAAGCTGGTTGTTCAGCTCCAAAGCAGGTGAAGTCACAACGATCAGCAAAGAAGGTTATGGCATCAGTTTTTTGGGATGCAAAAGGAATTTTGTTGATTGATTATCTTCAGAAAGGTAAAACAATCAACTCTGAATATTATTGCAGTCTTTTGGATCAGCTGGATGAAAAAATTCGTGAGAAAAGACCTGGCTTAAAGAAGAAAAAAAATAATTTTTCATCAAGACAATGCACCTGCTCAAAAAAGTGTTTTGACGATGGCTAAATTCAAAGAATTAAAGTACGAATTTCTTGAACATCCACCGTATTCACCAGATTTGGCTCCCAGTGACTACTATCTCTTCAGAAATCTCAAACAATTCCACCGTGGAAAGCATTTTTCGTCGAATGAAGAGGCCATAGCAGCCGTAGACGGTTATTTTGCAGAGCTTCCGGAAAACCATTATAAGGATGGGATAAAATTATTGGAAGATCATTTGAACAAGTGTATTAAGCTTCTAGACGATTATATTCAATAAAAAGAATATATTTCGTAACAAAAACAATATTCTTTCATTTCGAGCGCAGGAACTTTTCAACCAACCTGTACTGAAACGTAATAAATTATTGCAAAGTTAACATAAAGGGACGCCCTAAGCGACACATATGTTGCTAAGAAATACTGGGGAGCCTTTGTCTTCTTAAATTAAATAATTATTTGAAAATAGATAAATGTCACGTTTATTTAATGGCATTTTTAGCTTAAACTTAAGTTGACATATACATATTTTGACTTACAATTATATATTTTTAATGGAAAAAATGTGCTTGCGATATTTTGTATTGTTCTCGTAGTCAGCAAACAAAATTCGAAATTTTTTACTTTTAAAATATATTTTAGGCTACTTTAAGTTCAATTTTTTTTGGAAAAAAATTATTGAACATAAGTTAAGCGTTTTCCCACAGACTTAATTTTTCCTCGATTTAAGTTTTTTTTTAAATCATCTGAAGAAATTTTTAGGAAAAAATTCCTATACATAAGTTAATTATTTCCAACTATAACTTACTAATAAAAATTTTCATGTTTCTTTACAATAAAATAATTAATAAAAAGAATATGATTATATGATCTTAAATCCTACTATACTATTCATTTCCAAAAACTATAAAATTTTTACTTGAAAAAGAAAAAAAATAAAATTTTATTAATAATATTTAAAATTTATCTGAACTAAGTTGCATAAAAATTTTCTCTAGAAATAGTTCATCAGTTTCTCAAAGCAAATAAATTTATTACTTTTTGTTTTTAATTGCCTGAACTAATTTTTACAAAACAATTCTTAAAAATTAGAAAGTGGTAGACTTTTAAACTGAAAAAATTAACACAAATTAATTTTAATTATTTTCTTAATATAAGTTAGACACATTTTTTGAACTAATTGGGAGTAAAATCACGACACAGGTCACAAAATAGAATCTTGCAGAACTGCACCTCATCCTTTTTTCCCACCGGATACCTTCAACTACTACCAATATTATTTTACAAAATATATATATGTATATATATTTTTTTTTCAACCAACTTATTCATCTGCAAATGCAAACAATTTATGGTAGTTTTTATAAGTGTAACTGTGTATGTATTTGTTAACTAGCTGTTCATTATACAAATAAACATTGGCATGATACAATTTCAGTAGCGGGTATTTGGGATCAGATTATAAGAAAGCCAAGATAAAATTAACCCATTTCATACGGCCGTTGTTTTTTGTTTTCAAGCAACACCTTCTTTTAAAACCCGGTAAATTGAGATAAAAGAGCGATAGAACTATGCAATAAAAATCATATAATGGCTTAAGGTCTCGGCTGAACGAAAGGATTAAAAAATTATAAAAGTTATTGCTGCAGAGTTGCCATATACAGCTTTTATAAATTCGATTTTAGACATTTTTTAAAGTACTTTTTTGAAAAGTTGTTTAAGTATAGAAAAAGGAGAGGTTTTATAAAAGTATTATGTTGATTTAGTTATAGATATTTAGTAATTTTTTTGAGTAAGAAAAAATTGTTGTGTACTTTTTATGTAAAATTGACAGATCGGATCAAGAGATGTCGGACATTTTGAAAAACTTTAATATACTGAAAACTACTTTATTTTGTTTATAAAACTAAACAAAAAGCTTTTTTTCTTTCAACAAGTGAAAAGTTTAAAAAATTGAGCAACTCAGTGTTGCCATATTAAAAAGTTTGAAATTTTGCCTAAAAATAGCAAAACTTTAAAAAAATTCTAACAAATCGTAAAAGGTAGACAAATAAAATTTTATACTCTGCATTGATAGTATTTTGTATAAGAAATAAGGAAAAGTTTAAATCAAGTCAAAATTTTAACTCTAGTTATGTACGCCACCACTAGAGGGCACAATAAAAGTACAAAAACAATAAAAAAATACTTATTGGGAAACCAATACATCTTTCTAACAAATTTCCCTTAAACATTTTCACGGGATCAATTAGTGGTATAAAATGGGTTTAATAGGAAGTAAGCCTCAATAAAAATTAACAACGAGTTAGCTCTATTATATGTTTTATTCTACATTGCGAAGAGTACCTGAACTTGAATATAGATTGTTGAATACAAAATTTCTCCCCTTCCCTTAACATTTAAAGTTGCGCTTTTTTAATAATTTGCTTTTATTCATTTTAAAATAACTGACGGATTACCATATATTGCCACTACAAATTGCAACAGAACTTTTTTTTTTTTTGCATTTCTTTCATACCACTTTTTATTACAGCCTTCACTATTATATGGTTGCTGTTTTTATTTTGTTTGCCCATCATCTTCCACTCAGTGAACAGTAAGCAAATAGTTGCATACTTCTACAAGTATAACTACTGTATACTATAATAGATTGAGTACGAGTATATATTATTTGTTGCTGGCAAAATAGTACATGCAACATATACAAAAATGTTGCAGTGAAATGAGCGTAATAAAAGCTGTATTAAAAAGTTTGTTTAACAACAATAATAACAATAATATGGCAACACAAACTTTATACTTACTACATTGCACTCGCTACCAATAACGTTGCCACCGTTGGTTTAACAAAGAAGAATTAAGAAGTTTTCCACCTAAACTTGCAACATTTTATTAACATTTATAATTTGTATATATTTTTTTGTAGGTGTTGTTTTCATACTCTACACATCACTCTGGGGGAGAAGGTGTCTAAAGTTTGGCATTGCTTAAGTAGTGCATACAAATATGGGGTTTGGTACCTTACATAAGACAACAAAATAATTATAATACTTTTTCTCCGATTTTAATAAACTTTGAATTTACAGCACAATTTTGACTTTCTCAGTTACTTATGGGTGAAGTAGCAAAATAAAAATCTAACACTTTTTTTCTTTCGAAGACTGCCGGGATATTTCATAGGGCAGTAAAAAGAGCCTTTAAGTAAATACCATAAAACTAAAAAAATTATGTTTTTTTTACAAAAAACTAGAAAATTAACAAAGAAAAATTGGTCTAGATATGCTTAAAAATACCAATACAACACAGTGGTTTTATACCAATAAAAGTGGTAATATATCACTTTTAAACTAATGCCCCGAATGGCACAATTTGTACTGAGGAGGTGTTATGCTTTAACAATTTTAATATTTTAGTTACCCTATTTTGTTAAAGATGAACAATGGTGTGCCAAAATAGGTCACTTTTAGGATAAAAGTTTGTATTAGCTATTAAGGACTTTAATTCAAGGTCACATTCAATAATTTTATACTTTTGGAAATTTAATTATATTAACATCCCTTTCATAAAAATACAGCGGCCGGCTGTTTTGAAAACATCGAAAAACACTGGATAGGTTCACTTAAAAAAGTTTGTAAGTTAAAATAACTGAAAATATCTTTTTAAAGAAATGATATTTCATTTAAAAACCGGTCTACTTAATTTTCATTTAAATTAAATGCCATTTGTTATTTATTTTTAAATGTTGATTAATCAACTGACACCTCCGTAAGAAACAAATGATATAATCAGTTAAAATAAATGTCAACTTTTTACCTACCGATCCTTAAAAAATAAATGTTTTTTCATTTATTTGAAATTATTTCCGTTTTTGATTTTTTTTAATATACTCGTACAATACAAAATGTATGTATGCATATGAAGCTATTAACACTTTTTGTATGAATGTGTTTGTATATGTATGTGTGTTTATGAAATTCTTGTAATTTGTATTGAAAAATTTTGTATATATACAACCAATTTAAATAAAAAAACAAATTGAAATTTTTTGAATATTTTTTACTGAAACAGACAGCAAACAAAATTTAAATTTGTAATAACTGTTACGGACACAAATAAACCACAAGTTTCTGTTTTGTGGGTAAATTTTTATTAAATTTCAAACAAATGAAAAAAATAAATGAAACTGAAAAAATATGGTAAATGATAGTAAATTATTTCGAATAAATGTATAAAAAAGTTAATATAGATATTTCTTTGAAAAATGAATGTATGTTCCTTTATTTTTAAATGGAACGGAAAACTTTTTTATTAAACTACAAACAGTTAACTACATAATATTCTGAGTGTTGGTCTAAATATAGATTTTCCATAATAAATTTGTAATTTTTCGGGATTCGAACCTGTCAGATTGGCAGACTAATAGTATACCCATTAAGCTAACGAGATCCATGCGGTAGTTGCCATTCCACGCATCCTAGCGTTTCGGAGAGGAGGAAGTCTGAATATTTCTTGCGAAATATTAACTTTGAAATGCGGAATTCACAACAGATGTCAGAGCTTTTACACATGGCTTATGTGGCGCTTTGGGAGATCAAAATCAGTCGTTTATACTTACTTAGGCTTTGAACGAAATAGTAAAAACAAAAATATTTTTTTTTTTTTGCTTCGAAAATGTCGAATTTTGTGCCAACAAAGCATCATTTCCAGAAAGTTTTGCTTTACTTTTTTAAATATAAAAAAAAATTTCAGATGAAGCACATCGATTACTCACTGAAGCGTATCCTGAATGTGTTCGTTTGATTTCAATGTGCGGTTCAGAAGTGGTGATTTTGATAAGGAGGACAAAGGCCGTCCAGATAAGCCAAACAAGCATTTTTAAATTATGCTCCTAATACTATTTTTAAACTGGGGGCTACAGGGAAACATATGTATCCTAACGACTTCAGGATTATAAATTGTTATTAACCAGAAGTCACTGGGGAACTTACTGGCCGAAGGTTAAACAACAATGACCCTGCTATTAAATATTACGAGGGAGGATCAATAAGTCCATGACTTTTCGAATTTTCCTCGCAGTTATAGGAAATGCAACACTGCTCCCTTCGAGTAATAGACTACTGTCAAATTTTGAGCAAGTTATTTTGCGTTTAACAGCTGTTCAAAACATACAACCTCGTGGCTTTTTTGAAAAATGGAAAAAAAGTGAATTTCGAGTGCTCATTGAAAAAAATTCACGATATGGTGTTGGCCGATCGGAGATTGACTGTGCGATAGATTGTGGAAGACATAGACATATCACATGGCTCAGTGGTTTCAATTTTGAACGATCACTTGGGTATGAGAAAGCTTTCCGCAAGATGGCTGCCGCGTCTGCTCATAATCGACCACCAACGGAATCGTGTGACAGATTAGTTTCCATGGCAAAAATCCATGGAGTACAATACGAATTGCCCCCTCATCCACCTTATTCTCCGGATTTAGCCCCCAGTGACTATTTCCTATTTCCAAACCTAAGCAAATGGCTCGGTGAAAAGAGATTTAGTTCCAATGACGGAACTTGCTCAAAATTTGATTGTAGTCTATTAACATGTGGTACTTGATGTCAGCAGTATTGCATTCCATATATCTACAAGGGAAGTTTGAAAAGTCACGAACTTATTGCTCCGCCCTCGTACTTAAACTCCATCGGAGTAAACTAGCAACACAAGCTCTGATGGAACAACTGCAAATGAATAAGGTACACATAGTTTTGACCTGTGGTTGAAATTCCCGAATTACCAACTTTTTTATTCTATACACAGATGGGGGGACTAAGGACCTCCTTTTTATGGCACAAAAATTAGCACTTCCCCTTTGAATTAAAACTAACGATGAAAGGTGCTAGGATATTTAATTGCGGGATCCAAAGGGTATTCTTTGCTTCTATTTATTTAGCATCTATCTACCACCTTTATAGGAAGTTCAGGGATGAATGAAGGTAGGGGCACTTACAGGTAAGGTAATGGACAACTTGAACTTCCTAATCCAAACAACCTATTTATCCTTAGATATTGGCAACTCAGCAACGTTTGTTAGTAAATTATGGCAAGAAGTCAGAGACGTTACTATCGGCTCCGCAAAAATAGTAGAGGAGATGCTAGACTCGCTCGTTATGTACACACATAATTATGGAAACCGCCTGAAACAATATGGTTGCAAAATAGGGCTAGGAAAAACTATGTATTCTCACTTTAAATTAATATACAAAATCTTTCTACCACTCCTCAAGCCTATTTGCAACAGAGGAGAGATATCGACGGGGAAGTAGACAGCATAAAAAATATCCTCATTCAACCATTTGGGAAAATCTGTTCAATTCTAGAAAAAAAGTCTTCTCGAGAAAAGCCTTGGCTAAATGGTAAACTGATCAATATCGGGCAAGGTGTCCGCAGACTTTTTATTAGGACAGATCCTAAAAGATATACTGGGACGACTACCACAAGAGGTGCAAAGCACAACTTCTGAAAACTTTTCTGTGAATAGATGGACAGCGAAAACGATTTCTCGAGGATTAGGAAATTCTTAACGAATACTCATTCGCAGCCCGAAATCCTTATTGACGAAAATGGAAATAGGGTGGACTCACTGCTATTTACCAACAGATCCTGGAGCTTATTTACGTAGATTTGGTAAATATTTTCTCCGCATACCTAAGATTAGCATACATACACATGTTATACAATGGCATCAGAAAGAATGTACTGTGGGACGTTTATCCCCACTTTATTTAGGCGGCCACCATAAACAGTCTCTTAAGAATTTTAGCCAATGTGAGTACCGAACCTGTCTGATATGTACTTCAAATTCAAAGACTTTGCCTAATTGAGAATTATGTTTATCTTATGGTTTTTTAAATATAGATTTATTTTTTTAATAATTAAGGACTTATATAGACCTTTCTATGCGCAAGGATTATTGAGATCACATCAACGGCTTTTAAGGCTTTCGAAAAGTAACTTTCATATATTTTTTTTTTGTTAATTTTCTTAATTGTTTTAGAAATTATTTGAGTTTGAATTGTCTAGCAAGTTTGAATGGAAAATTGTCCCAAATATGCAAACTCTAGCAAAAAAATTGGTATAAGTACTTGATATATATAAATTTATTTGATTTGTGGAGGGTGTAAACAAATCGGTACAATCGAATTTAGCACTCCCTTCTTATGTATTTACGAATTAGTGTGTTAGTTTTAAAATGAGTTTTTATTTTTAGTTAATGTTGATGTAGGTTACTTTTGTGCCACAATTTTCTATAGTAAAATACACTTTTTTTATATAAATTAACATTATTCTATTTCTGTTTTATGACGCGTTTCGGGGATTTTCTAGGTCCCCATCTTCAGATCTCTTTAGAAAGTAAAAAGATAACTTTAAGGTCCTAAAGCAAACACTATATTGGTTGTATAATTTCAACTAATTGAGAATTATACAACGAACAATATTGCCTTTGTTTTAAACCAGCTATCTTTATAGAAAAATGTTATGGCAATCAAAACGCGTCATCTCATTCTTGAAAGTAATAGATCAATGTTTTGGCTAATAAAACTCTATGAAGTATTTATTTGGAGAATATCCCGATAAAGAAAAGTAGTGTTTTAATGACCTAAAACAGAAATATAATAATGTTAATTGCAATTTTGAAAGGTCAAAAAAAGCAAATTTTAATTTTTATAAATTAAAATTGAATAGAATACTTTTTTTATATAAACAACAATGTTGTTATTTTGTATTGTTTGAAACTCTAAATTGTTATAGTTTTGTAATACACATTTTGTACATATTACAAATAAAGATGAGAGCAAAAATTTATATAAACGTGAAAATCAATGAAGAAATCGAAATAAATTTGAACATTGGCTGGTATATGATCGTACATAGGCATACATAGCCTCCTCCAATTTTGCGGGGTTATCCTGCTGTTTAAAGGATTATTCCGTCTTAAAATATGTTCTTATATTTTTTTAAAAATACCACTTTTTTATATTTTAGAATTTCCTAATAAATTTTGCATATCAATAGAAATTTTTTTATAAAATATTGTATTTATTTCGACTTTGTTTTTAAATTTTAGAAATTTTTCAGATTTTTAATTGAAAAAATAGTTAAAGACACAAGGGTTTCGAGAGAGAAACCATATTTTAATAAAAAATTTTGTTGTGATTAGAATTTCTATAGGTTTTTGATGATAATTTTTTTAATAAACCTTTTTCTGGTTATTCTAAAATTTGATATCAGATTTATTTTATAACACAAATTTTTATTAAGTAGTCAGTTTCAGATTGTCATAAAAAAGATGAATTTTAACCAAAAAATTGCAAATTTTATAATAAGTTCCATTTCACAAAGAGCAACTTTTGCTACGCAATTCTTGAGTTTGTTGAAGCGAGGGGAAATAAAAGTGGTAATTGCTACAGAGTTGCTTGTTCTCGGCAATTCGTATTGTTTTTTATTTATTTTAAACACAAGGTAGACGAAATTTGCTGAAAAAAATTCTATGTGGGAACATAAGATAACTTTAAAAGAGAATTGACAAGAATTGCTGCAACAAAATCCTGCTCGTATGCCGAATCCCGCTTTTTGTTCAAGAATAGTTGGTTACTTTAGGCATACCCTATTATATATAAATTTATGACAGTAGATGATTTAATATTTTCCCATATAACTTCGGATCTGAAATTTGAGTGCATATAGCTGTATTTGTTCATATGTGACCATACTCGACCATATACACTCAATTTTATGACGGTAGATAATTTCATATTTTCAGATATGTCACTATTTTTGTTACTTTTATAATTTGCAGCTCATATAAAAATTTGACTATTCTGATGATGGATTTTTATAGGTTTACATAGAATTCCAATCTATTTATTTCCGGTGTGTATGTGAGAGAAAAAGGAAATCTAAGAACTACCTTCGTCACTTTTTTGGACACCTCGGTGAGCTAGGGGGTAAAATAGGTAGAGCAAATTTGGATATTTTTGTTTTTTGTTGTTTGGCAACATTTCGCTTTAAATTTCGCAAGTAAGCAAATCTGATATACATAATGTCCATGCCTAAGCATTGGGTTGTCAAGTTGTTTTAAAAAGTACCAAAAAAGAACGAAAATAAAAAAAAAGAAAAAAACCACGTGTCTGCTGAAATTTAATAAGGAATAGAATATGTGAATTTGGTGGTGCCGTGTAATAAAGTCATAGGCAATAAAACCATATGACCTTATTTCACATCACATTGGGAAATAATGCCATATGGCTTTATTTCTACAGAAGGAATGAAATAAAGTCATATTGAAGTGGAAATAATGCCATACCAGTGAAAAATGCAATTAATTGTAATAGTTACATATGTATTGCCAAAATAATGCGTTGTTATAGTCAAGCGTTGAAAAGGTATGGCATTGGAAGGAGGCCGGTGCGGCATCTTCGCGAAAAGAAATCAAATACACTACAAAAATATTGCACAGAAAATTATCAAAGGTGCAATAATGTCATAATGGCTTTATTTCACTTCACCGATGGAAATAAAGCCATATGGCATTATTTCTCGATGCTGTGTGAAATAAGGTCATATGGCTTTATTACACGGCACCTATTTAAATATGGCCTGATGAGAAAACTACAAAGGTGGTAAAATTTTGTGTTCTCTCTACAATATAAAAATTTCATGGCTACTAGAGTTCTACCACAAGAATATATTCCTTATTACGGGTTTTATAAAAACAAAATCCTAAAAATCCTTTGACAATATATATTCCTGCAAAAGGTAAAGGGTATTTTAAACAATAAGCAATATTTTAATTAATAATTACATGCCCAGTAATAAAATTTACTAGTACAGAACCAATTATGCAACATGTACTCTCACCAAAAAAGTCTGTAATTGCAACTGAAAATTTTGCTGTTATTAGGGGAAATTTTTCTAATTTAAGCCCAGCAGTATTATTTGCTAATCTTAGCAACATATGTTTGCTGACGAATAGTACTACGAAATAAGTAGAAAAAAATTAGTAGCCACTACTAAATTTAAGTAAACTTTTTTTAAAGTGAAATTTAAAATCGGTTTGCTAAAATCAGAAAAAAATTACTAAATATTATTAATATTAGTACAATGAAATTAGTATAAAAATTAGTAAGCGCTACTAGTAAATTTTTGTAAACTGCAATTTAAAATCGATCTGCTTAATTCAGCAAAAAATTTGACTAAATATTAGTGAAATGCACGATATCCTGAAACGTAATAAATTGTGACAAAGACAGATACTTTTCGTAGTTAATTAATGGTTCTCCTTGAGATAACTACACTGGGGTTCCTTTGTCTTTTAAAATTAACTAATTTAAGGAAATTGTTGCAAAAATACAAAATATCTCAGTTACATTTCTTGTTATTATTGGAAAATGGAAAATGTCATAAGTTTATTTTTTGCTAACAAAATTTCAAAATATATTTTAAGCTACTTTAAGTTAAATTTTTAAGACTGCTAATATTATAGACAGGCACGTGAGCGATTTTTGGCTCACGAACCAAAAATTACTATCATGTATGATAATTCTTTTTAATGTATACTTTAATTTATTTCCTGAAATAATATTTTTCTTAAAAATTAGAAAAATTAACTAGTTTGTTTTTAATTTATTATGTTTTTTTTTTTTGGAAAAATATATTGAAAATATGTAAAATAAGTTCTAACAAAAATTAAATTTTTTCTTGATTTAAGAAAAATTTACTCAAGTTTTTTTTTTAAATTTATCTAAAGAAATTTTAAGGAAAAAATCTAATAACTAAAAAAATATTTAAAAAAAAAAAATTATATTTTATTAAAATTTTTAAAATTTATTTGAACTAAGTTGCATAAGTCAGCTTCTAAAACTAAATAAATTTTTATTATTAGTTTAGTTATTACTTTAGTTATTACTTTTTGTTTTTAATCGCCGGAACCTAAAACTGAATTTAGAAATGGCTTTCTAAAATTTAGTTAATTTTACTACTCCCGAAAAAATGAACACACATTAAGTTCAAGTAATTTCTCATTTTAAGTTAGACACATTTTTGAACTAAATGGAAGTAAATCATGTTCTAATTTTTTTATAACTAAACTTTCTGAATACTAAGATATTTTTCTTAAAAATTGATAAATGTTTACTTAATAAATTTGGTTTTTTTTTTCTAAATTCAAGAAATATTTCTTAGGAAAGATATGAACTACTTCTGAGTATATAAACTGTTTTGTTTTTACCCAAGTATAGGAAT
The DNA here is from genome assembly GCA_949748255.1 of Eustalomyia histrio. Taxonomy (NCBI): domain Eukaryota; kingdom Metazoa; phylum Arthropoda; class Insecta; order Diptera; family Anthomyiidae; genus Eustalomyia; species Eustalomyia histrio. Next base: position 54,495,601 of record OX456526.1, on the reverse strand, counting down.
TTTTATTCATTTAAGGAAAATTTTTATAAGTTTAAATTAAATTTGACTTAAATTGAAAAAAAAAAAATTAAATTATTTTAAAGAAAAGTTTGGATTAATTTTGAGCTTATGTCTTTTTTGAGTGTATTATTTCTTTATTAGAAAAACCATTATGTGGCTGTAACTTGTTTTTCTGGGTTGTAGTGTCATTCCGAAATCTGTTATTTCCTTAAAACTTATATTTCACAATAATTGTAAGTATTAAAATTTTTGTATTTAAAATAACTAAAAACTTAAATCATTATTTTTATTTGACAAATTTAAATCTTTAAAATAAAATCTTTAAAATCACTTTATTTTTAAAAACAATCTTCTTAAGCTTATAATATTTTGATTTATATTTTCATCAGGAAAAAATCCTGTATAATAGTTTATTATGAATAACTAACATATATAAGATTCATTTTATTTTTTTTTCTTCAAAAAAAAGCAAATTCTTCACATACATATCATATACACATTATATAAAAATCATTTTAGTTTTGTGAATTGAATGTACAGTGTACACATTAGAATGGATGGCAAACAGCAAATAGTTGAATTAAAATAACATTAACCTTCTAATGCCGAAGGTTGCTAAAAAGTGGTCTTCGGATCTTAAATATTTTTTGTTTAAATAATAATATTTTATTAAAGAAATGGTATTATATCGTTCCAAAACAAAATAAAATACTTTCTTCGCCTTCAAACATTTTTTCTGCAATGAGCATCTTTAAAGCGAGAAGGATGTTAAGTAAAATTTTCGGAAAAAATATTAAAAAATATATTTACACTCTGGTAAAAAATATTGATAATAGTAAACCTATTCTGGGATCCCAACTTGTCAAATGAGTTATTATTTTTATTCCAGGACACACAGGCTACCGTTAGCACATGTTTAACAAACATCTCTCTAACTTCAAAACTAACTAAGATATTTATTTAAATTAAGCCCAGCAGATATGTTCGGAGTTAGTAGTAGTAAACAAATTTTTTAGTGAGCAAAATTAATTGATGTTTTGTGTCAAACTCGCTGAATTTCGCAATTTCCAAAAAGCGACAATTGCCATAACTTTGAATATTAACAAAACTAGATTACCAATTTTTGGTAGATAATTTTATTTTATTAAAGGTGTTTTTTTATAGTGAAAACTGATATAATTTGATTATTGGATTTCTTAAATCGTCGTCAACCTTTATTGTGTTATATTGCCTAAATAAAGCGATAAATCAAAAATTTATTATTATTGCCAAACACAAAGTATAAATATTATCGATATCAGGAGAATTAAAATTGAAGATTTTTATATGAAAAATATTAAATTAAGCAATGTTTATTTTACAACCATTCACAGATTTTTCTCTTTTCTCGAATGCCAGCAATTAACATTTCATGATCCACCCTAATGCATTCGTTTTTAATAACAACATTTTTAACAAATAAATTCATACGAATGAAGGAGAAGAAGAAGTCTTAGTAGTTTTAGCTTTTAAGTTGTAGATTTTAAAGTTAAATTAAATCCTGTTAAACAAATAAATAAACACACAATTTACTTTATTTTACAAAAACACTAAGAACAAGATAGTGTATTTTAATCCCTTTTTATATGTTTCTTAGAAAATAAACAAACTTATTAACAAGATGTTTGCAATCAGATAAGAAATCAAAACAAAAAAAAAAAAAAAACAAGATCTAGCAAACATCTTAGTTAGGGATAAATATTACTTAGTTTTAAAGCAGGGATGTTCAATTAAACAGTTTTGTTGAAATTTTTAAAACTTAGCACGATTGAGTCAAAGCAACTCTTTCGTCTTCAAAAAATTATAATTTTTAGTTATATACAAAAACTTTGAACAAATACACATTTAAAATATGTATAATATAGTTGCCAATTATTCGCCTTTCGACTTTGTTCAAATAAATCAAATAATTATTTTTGTTCGTTCGATCAGAAAAATAAGTTTAAAGAAGCTAACTTTATACACTCTTTATTAGAACAAATACATAATTCTGGACAAATATAAAATATTATTGGATAATTTAAAAACTGGTTGAAAATTTCGAATCATTTTTAGACAATTTTGGACAGTTTTAAAATAATTTTTACACAATTTTAAAATAATTTTCGATAAAACATTTTTACCCAATTTTAAAAATATTTTGGAAAATTCTTAATTAAAGCTGGAAATGGTGTAGTGTTAAAAAAAATACAAAGTGCAAAAATGCACAGATTGTGTCGCCATAACTAGTTAAAGCTGAAAAATGCATTAAACAAAAATATAAAAATGGTTTAATATATAAATTTTAAAAGGTCTTCGCATTGAAATTTTTGACTTGATTAATCTGAAAACAATATTTTGAAAAAATGCTTTTTATATTTAGAAAATATACGATATGCTATCACTTATGCAATGAAGAGTAATTTTCTAAGATATGCATCGGCTTTATATCTAAATCACTACATATGAAATATGAACATATGAATTCTTGTGGGAGTTCCTTAGAAAAAACACCAACAAATCATAAAAGAATGTTAACTAAAGTTTAGGAAGCAATGAAAGAACTTATAGCTACAGAATGACTATCATTTTTTTTCTGGGTATGATCATTAAAAATTTTTGGTCTTTCCTACATTTTGTATAAATTCAAATGTATTTGATTATTTCTTTTTTAATTAAAAAAACATTAATTGACATTTATTAATCGATTTATTTGTTATTCGAAAATCATCATTTGAAAATAAATCGAACAAGAGTTTGGTTTTGTTTGACCGATTAATCGAATGATTATTAATTGGTTGACAACTCTAATATACATATAACAGGGATGGAAAACATGGTACAATTGTACTTTTTTTGGTACATTTTTACCTTGGTTGGTATCGTGGTACTACCGCGGCTCATTTAGTACAATTTGAAATTTTTTCAAATTTTCAATTTTTAACTTGATAAAACAACATAACATAAAGTCGACTTTTTTTAAAAGCAACTTTAAATTAAAAACTGTTTTTATTTATTCAGCTACTATAGTAAAAAATAAAGTCAGTTTTAAGTTGAGCCGGCTCTAAATTGGTGTCACCTCAAATGTACCAAATGTTTGCATACACATTGTACTAAAATATTCGGAAGTGGTAACAATGAACAGCTGATTTTAAATTATCTCTCAAAACAAAAAAAAAAAAAAAAAAAAAAAAATAAGAAAAAAGTCTATGATTATTATTAAAAAGTATTTAAAATGACTTCAAATTTTTTAATAGCAAATCCTGAAAAAGTTAAATTGCCCTCAAAGTTTTGTGGTAATTACTTCACCCCGTAAATTTAAATTTGTTTAAGTCTTTTTAGTGTCTAAGCAAATCTGACTCCATACGATTAAATTGTTAAAACAAAAAGCGTACAAAATTGTGGTACCGTGAGGATCGAAAAAGTACAATTCGTTTGTCTGGTTGGTACAATAACAGAAAACATATTTTCCTTCCCTGACATATCAGTTCATAATATTATATTGTTGAACGTATGAGTTATATTTTATAGTATTAAATGTTAATTATACGCAACCCTACTAATTTTTTCAAAGTATGCTATTATAAAAAAACACATAACAAGGAAACTTAATAAACCTTCCTGAAATTTATACTATTTAAGCAGAGTTGGCAGGTAATACAGCTAAGATACAAATTTGGACGAGTTACACTTCAAATTGCTTCTAATTGCTACCAATGACTTTTACCTGTTCACGGACCTAAAAAGCTTACCGGAAAGAGATTTGGCCTGAATAGTGAGGTGATCGTTGAAACAAATGCATTTTTTAAGGCCAAAGGGTAATTGATCTACAAGAAAGGTAGTAAAATGTTAAAAAAGCGCTGGATTGATTGTATTGCTTTTGAAGGAGACTATGTTCATTTGATCGGTAAGTTATCAGCCGATGTGTTATGTATTGTTGCAGATGTGATTTCTTCCAACGATTTTCAGCTTAATTCAGGAGTATTTCAAGGTTAGGTTCATTCTCCCTCTCGTTTGCTCATCTTTATTATTGATAAATTTTATTAAAATTGAAGCAAATGAAAAAAATCCGTAAATGACATTAAATCATTTTGAACAAATGTATAAAAAATTTAAAATTAATATTTCTGAAAAATAAATATATGTTCCTTTATTTTTAACTGAACTAAAAATTATTTTTATATAAATAGAGCATTTTTGGTCTCTTTCAATTTTAGTATCATCATTATGCCTGTTAGGAAAACAACTTGCTAAGAAGACAGAAATGCAGCAAACTATACGTTTTAATAGGTTTTTTGTTCAGGTTTTGCCTATTTCTGGAGGCTCTAGCTTGTCTAAAACTTTGGGATCTGAAGATAAAAATACATGTATCAACCTATCTAAAAATCGTGAATTTGCTTTGTTTTTGAAAATAAACGTAGGTTAAAAGCTCACTACAAACAATCAATAATAACAATGAAAACACCTCGTGGTATATGAAAAACGTAGAAAACAAAGAAAATTATTTTATTTAACTACAAAAGTAAATTACATAATATTCTGGGTGTATATATAGACAGGTGATTTATAGTATATTTTAGAGCTTTTGGACCATGTACAAATAAGGACCTCTAGCTCCATGGAATTTTTCTGAGAAAATAAAAAATTCAAGCCAATATAAAAAATTCACGTGTCCACTACTTCCTCTTTCCTCCTACCTAAATCCGATATTTCCATTTGTAATTGTTTTAATTTTTGAGGAAATAGAACACAAATATTTCAAGGTGTTGAATCATGTCTTGCCAACCATAACATAACACAGTAAATGACTTTCTTTTGATACCTAATTTTGCAATATACAAATATTAACATTATTAACAAAAAAAAAAATATATAATTAATTATTGAAATAAAAATTTAGAAATGTACATACTGTTGGTTTATAGTACGTTGTTCCTTCGCTAGTACAGTATGAGAACCGTAGAATATCGTATATTAATTTTACTCATCATTTGTTTTTTTTTTTTGTTTGCAAACATTTTTAAAATTATGGCAACTCTCTTAAGAGAATTAGAAAAGAAACAAGAGAATAAGAAAAAACGACGAGAAACTGAAATAGAATCTATATCACAACTGCAATGCTAGACGCGTTTTTTTGTCAAGTTTTTCCTTGTATAGCCATGCGGGAAAAGGACTAATCGCAGGACACGTCACGTGGCCGATTTATTGTGATAGGGACCGGTCACGGGACCTTTTTTTAAATGAAAAGTACCGGTCACTAAAACATTGTCCTGGGACGGGGTCATTTACCCTCTGTGATATGTCACAGGACTGGTTTAAAAGAACATGCCACACAACTAACCCAAAGGAACATATCACATAATCAAACCAAAATAATATGTCATGCCTTTTAAACCGGTCAGGGGGTAGGTGCTTTAGGAACTGTTGTTGTGTTTTCAGAAACGGTCTACACGCAGAAAACAACATGGTTTGCAACATGATCAATGCTACTATATTGTGCTTGCTGCAATCGGGTATGGTTGTCACAACCATATTATTGGTTGTCTAACCATCAACATGGTCGCTACCATCATTATTATAGTAAATATTTCACTATGTTATGATTGACACCTTGTATTTTGTAACATGATTGGCTGTAACCATACTGTGGTAACAAAAATTCTGACTATGAAAAAAATATGATAATTATGTAACCATAAAATGCTGTCAACAATAAATGAATAATTATACATCAAATAAAACATGACTTTGACTTTTACAGTCCTAATACGAGTATTGTCTTGTTTTCATAAAAACCAAAATGTATTAAAAAACAATCATATATTGTTTACTAAAACTGGACAGAAAATACCTTGCATGTGGCATTAAAACATTTCATCAATTGACCTATTTAGATCCAGTTTATTTTTTTTTAACTTTAAAAGATTTTTTTTGAGGGTTTTTTCGAAAATTCCTTATACATGTAATATAATTTACAATAATCAATTGATTGTCAAAAAGATTCTATATAAAGATTTTATATGGATCATGTTATGATAATCCAGAAATCATAATATAGTTATGGGGACCATAATGTAATAATATTTTGAGCATACTATGATTTCATGCAATCATATTATGATAAATTCAACATCATAATATATTTATACAGAATCAAAATATTGTAATATTTGAATCATAATATAACTGTAGGGACCATATTATGGTAAAATTATGGATATTTTATTATCATAATATGATAACCATAAAATATAGTACGACTATGGTTGGCACAATCATAAACCCAAAAATATATGATGCTCTTCGAATATGATTCTCCCAACCATGTTTTTTCTTTGCGTGTAGTTTTCACCTATCACGGGACAGGTCCCAATTCCCAACTGACCCCTTTTTCTTGCAACGAGAGTATAAAAAATAATATTTGCATAAAATAGGAAGTTAGGGTCTTTGTACTCTAAGCTAACGTATTTAGTTTCATAAAAGTTCAATCCTGTCAGAAATAATATTGTACACCACTGTTTATGTAAGAAAATGGATTTTAATACGAACTTAAGCATTTAGTATCTTAATTGAATGTACTCGTATGAATTTGATTTCAAATATATAAATAGTGAAAAAAACAAACATGTTACATTAAAAAAAAAAACTACTGGATTAATACATATTTTCTAATTTATTTCTACCTTTATTTTTTAGTTGCTTAACTTTATCTCCTATAGAAAAAGAGGAGTACATTGAATAACATTAATCATGTGTTCCCCAAAGTATACAAATCAAGATATTCTAAATAACAAAATCAACAAACATATAATCGCTTTTCTTACAATACATATAAGATGAAGTATAGGGAAGATTTTGAATTGGATAAGAATGTATTTATCAAAATATATTCAAGTAAGAAATAATAGAGAATTTACTATAAATATACCCTACAAATTTTTCTCTGAACTTTGATCGATATATGTACTTTATTTTGAAAGACTACCAAAGAACTACATACGGCTTAAGTGACCTAAACTATGTTGTGTTATGAAACGAAATTTTAGAAATAAAAGTTTTTAAATTAAATACCTCGCTTAAGTTAATTTAATTTCTGCATTAATACTTTTCGATTTTCATGAAAATAAAAAGAAAGTAATCAATTATTGCTTAGTCCGGCGTTTGTGCCAGATTAGGGGTTTGATATCTGAGTCGGGGGTAAACAAATTTAATTTTAAATATATCTTTTATTTTTGTATAACATTTAAATTTTGTAAAAAAAAAAACAAAGTTTGATATAAATGTAATTTGAATGTAGGGCATTAAAATTGCATACAAATTTACTAAATTTGATAATATTGTTCTACAAGGATGTAGAAAATTTCATATTGTCTCTGGAATAGTATATGCAACAAAATACTATTCTATAAATACAACAAAAACAAGAAACTCGTATAATTTATGTGGGTGTAGAAAAAGTAGGGTAAAACTTAAATTTCAACAATTTATTATAAGTATAAGTACGTCAAAATGAAACACGAAAATCCTAGGATACGTAGACTTAATTTGGGGTCGTAGAATTCAGTGGCGAACCCCTTTTTTAAGAGTCAGGTAATTTTAACAAGATATTTGTATGTATTGACTCAAATTATTTTTTGATTATATTTTATCGAAAAGACTTTGAAAATTATTATGACTTAATTTATTGTTCTTTCACTTATTTACTATTTATTACTATTTTTTTTAATTAATCTAGAAGGTAAGGAGTTATAATTATTTGTAGTTCAAAAAATAATGATACCCCAATATTAATTCTGCACTGGGATGTGTGTAATTCGAGTTAAAGTGCACCAGCACGTATACGTAATATTAATGTAACAGATTTTAATGAATCTTATGCCCTTTTATTTTCTAAACATAATTTTATTTTTTTTTTGATTTTAAACAAAAAAAAAAATACTAATAAAGAAAAAATCAATAAATACAGGACTTTCAAAAGATATTTTGATATATTTTCTTTAAAACACCAACAAATCTCTTGAGAGACAATACAAAATTAAAAGTGCAATATCTCTTGATTTTGACCTAATCTTTTAAAATGGAATATATCACTGTGTTCTACGGCCCAAAATTAAGTTGGGATGTCTCGCCGTTTCAATGATTTTGTATTGAAAACTATTAATAGGAAAAAAACCCAAAAGAAAGCCTTAAAATTATGTACCACCTTTATTTATATAGATTTCCATGCAACTGCATTAAGAAAATCTCTAATGTACATATTATAGAAATGATTTTGAGAATCTTTACAATTTATACAATCATTTATTATTTTACACATACATACACAAACATTTATAAATTCTCTTGCAAATAAAAACAAGAATAACAATAACATTATTGTTAAATAATTGTTAATATTGTCAAAGTAAAATGTAAACTCTCATCTAGAAATTTACCTGAATACAAATGAGTATAAAAAGAAAAACGGAAACGGAAATTTATAACAATATACAAGTATATATTATATATTAGTGTATATGTGTGTGAGTTTTAAATCATTGCAATTATTAACACAACAGCATACACAAAAAGAAAAAAAAAACAAAACAAAAAAGAGCAGGAGAAAAAAAAACTATTTGATAATAATGTTACATGGTAAAGTTTGTTAAAAAAATTCATAAAAAATATAAAATTGTTTCCATGTAAGTGTACATTTTTCTTTGACATATACAGTGGGGTTTAGCTAGAGTGAAGAAAAGTATTTGTGATAAGTTACATTTAGAATAAAAAAACTGGTATGATAAACTGATCTTTGCAAGTTACAGCAACTATTACCTCTTAAAGTGTTCGAAATTCTTAGAAATAATTTTGAAAATATTCGGTTTTGTAATAAAGATGCAATCTAAGACGAAGCTGTCTTGATTTTTTTTTTTAAATAAGATATAATTGTTCTCTTCTTTAGAGGTTGATAACTTTTTCTAAAATGAAATACACTTAAAAAAGTTTGTAAGTTAAAATAACTGAAAATATCATTTAAAAGAAATGATATTTCATTTAAAACCCGGTCTACTTAATTTTCATTTAAATTAAATGCCATTTGTTATTTATTTTTAAATGTTGATTAATCAACTGACACATCCGTAAGAAACAAATGATATAATCAGTTAAAATAAATGTCAAAACTGAATAAATCGGTAAATGATAGTAAATTATTTCGAATAAATGTATAAAAAAGTTAATATAGATATTTCTTTGCAAAATAAATGTATCTTCCTTTATTTTTAAATGGAACGGAAAACTTTTTTATTGAACTACAAACAGTTAACTACATAATATTCTGAGTGTAGATAAACACATTTGAAATGATTTATTTAAATGTTTATTTAATAGCGGATTATTTGGCATTAAATATTAAAAAAGAATTTTTGACAAATGTATACCATAACCACATTTCTTAAAGTTCACACAGAAGGAACAATTTTAATTTTTTATTCGGCTAAAAGTGACAGCCAATAATTAATTTTTTCCATCATGAGAAAATAACGTATTTATTGATTTTTTTTTACTTATTTACAATTTATTAATATTTTTTTTCGTTTACAATCAAAAAAAAAAAAAAACAAACCAAATTATGTTCAGAAAATAAAAAGCATAAGAGTCTGTTACAAAAATATTACGTATACGTACTGGTGTACTTTAACTCGAATTACACACATCCCTGTGTAGAATTAATATTGGGGTATCATTATTTTTTGAACTACAAATAATTATAACTCCTTGCCTTCTAGATTAATTTAAAAAAATAGTAATAAATAGTAAATAAGTGAAAAACAATAAATTAAGTCATTGGAAAACAATTTTTATATTTTTCAGATAATAGATCTGTTTGTGTACTTTTACAGTAAAGTTTAGTAAAAAGTACACAGTATAAAAATTAGTAGTATAACATAGTTAAAACAGCTGATTGCAAATACCAAACAAAAAAATTTAACCGACCAATAAAATAAAAAAATAAAAATAAAATTCAAGAACATTCCGGACTTCCATCTTACTTCTTTCATCGAAAATAAGCAGGTATTTACATATATTTTTTTTACTTTTATAAAAAAAAAACATTTGATGTGCTTGGACAAATTCTTCTCAATCAGTTGTTTTTCTATAAATTCTTACTGGCAAATATTTATTCAGTAAAATAAAAACTGTCATTTCACTCTCTCCTTACGGAGTATTTGTGTAAACAATCACCTTCCAGTAAAAACTTTTACAAAGTTGTACGGATTTGTACAAATTTTTTAGTTACCAAACACCTAAATACTGAACAAAAGATTACCTTCCTAAAAAATCCCATCTTGTCAATGGCGATGGGCAAAATGATGAAAAAGAGTAGAATATTTCCCACTAGACGGCCTGACTAAACTTCTTTGGATAAAAATGGTTGGGTTTCTGAGACTATTGATTAACACACTGATAACACAGAAAAAACAAAACTTCCCCAATTGATGGTTTGCCAAAATCCCCATGAAATTTAAAATGTGTTTATTGAAGTGTTTGTTAACCCACTGTAACACATTATAAGCAGGGAGAAGCAAAAGTTTACCGTGCCCAAATCCTTTCGGTAAGATCCCTGAAATTTAAAATATGTTTTTGGAATTTTCGCCAAGGAACGAGGTAAAATATAAGAATCCAAAGGGGGAAGAGTATCCCCATCAATGGATTTCCCAAACCAAAAAGGCTAAAAGAATGATAATAGTTTGGCCTGGCTACACTAGACAAGATGAACGGAATGAAATGGAACGGGAAATGAGTGGAATTAATACAATATACAGCGGGAAATGAAACTCTCGTCAAGAGGAACGAAATTTAATGATGGAACGGTGAGCGAATGCAATTGAAACTCTCGACAAGGAGAACAAAATGTAATGAAACGAGAAACAAATGGAGCGATTCTGGATTTAAGTGATATTTTTTCGATTTCAAAAAATCGTTGTCTTATAATCATTTCACAATTTCCAGAATATAAGTTTTTCTTGACAAAATATTCATTGACGTTGCTCTTATCTATAGTATTAATTTGAAAATAAAAAACTAAATACAACATTGAATTTTTGCAAAATTAGTTTGAGCTATCTACAACATGGAATGGGATTGAGCTTGGCAATTTCGCGACTTTTTAAACTCAACGGTTTTGAAAACAATTCTCATATCAACTACTGTTAGTTGATAGTCTACTGTCAAGTTTTGAGCAAGCTGCATGATTTAATTTATGCTCGACAGCCAGTGAAAACAGACAACCTAGTGAATTTCGAGAAAATGGAATAAGTTAAATTTCGCGTCCTCATCAAGCTCTAATAGTTGAGGGTAATCCCCACCTATTACTTTTGGAACATCGCGAACAATGGTAATAAAGCAAGTAAATAGGCTGGAAAGTAGTTGATACCATGTTTTCTGGAAGAAAATTTCACTTCTCCTGCTTAAAGGCAGATAAAAATGCTGATTATTAGTTTTTCTACTAGCTAAATACAATGGAAATATATTTTTATCATTCGAATTCACAGAATAAATCAACGTTTATATAAAGCGCCTAAAGGACACAAAATCGGGAGCAAAATATTAAAAAATATTTTTTATTAATACACAACGGCAAAGCATTTAAAATTGAAAAGAATGGTACAAAAATGTCTGTATATCGCGAGCTGTTAAATATTTATAAAACTTAAAATATTTTGTATTATAAGGAATTGTTAATTTTGTTTATTTTTTTCATTTAGTTATAAGATTGAATCAAATTATTCACTCTTTTTTATTAAAAAAAATAAATAAAATATTTTTTTAAAACTTAAAGAAATAAATCGACATACGATTATGTTAAAGGATTCTTCCCAGTTCGATATACATTTTTATTATTTAAAGAAAAAAAAAAAAAACAAAATTTAACTTTTAATTTACGGTCCGCTCTTGATACTTTCTGGAAATGTAAAACATTGCAGGTAATTATTTTTTTCTATAGAATCAAGTGGTAAGATCAGATGTGCAATATATGTTATACAACTACTTCCGTATTGTAGGCAACAGGATTCAAAGTATGCGTTTTTACCCGTCTAAGGAGGTGAAATATTCTCAAAAATTATAATATCAAAAAACCGAAGGAATTTATTACAAATAATTTTTTTCTATATTAATTAGCGTTAAGTTTTTCATTAACATATTATTAGATTTTGAGCAGCTGTTCGATTGTGGAAATTAATAAATATAAAAATAATAGAAATCTAATCTTTGGTATAAAATTTAAAATTTTAAATGATTTTTAAAAAACACTTTACAAATCCTGGTAAAGAATAAAGTTATTTGAATCTAATAAAAAGAACTCATAAGCGAAATTATTATGATAAAAACTTTAAAAGAGCTCAATCAAACGAGATAGCTGTGTGCGTGCAAAAATGCACTATGAAACTACACACATGGTAAAGTGCAGAGTCATTTAATATATATATACTCCATTCAGAATAGTCGACATTATCAACAAAAATTTTTGGAATTGAAATTTTAATAATAAATTTTGTAAAATCCCCAGTTCAGCTTTTTAGAGAAGTACCGTGTGTTGGAAAGTGAACTACGCAGTGGGAAATAAAAGACGACCGATTATTGTTAATGCTTTATTGTAACTAAAAATTAAAGTATGAACAAGTATAACTAGAACTTAAATAACAATAAGTAATAAAGTAAGAAAGTAACGGGAGTATGTTGTAAACAAAATAAGATCAAAAGGGATAAATGAATGACAGTTATTTTAAGTAAAGTTTACAACAAATATATTATCAATATGAATATTAGTTGTATTCACATTGTATGACATACATATATTAACACCGTGTAATATAGTTGATTTTATTGATTGTCCCAATTTATCCGATTTTTTTTTCTAACATCTTTGTAAGAAGAATATTCTAATAAAAAAACTAGTTAAATGTTTGTTTTTTTTCAGAGTTCTTTTTAATCTAACTCTGCTGTAAAAAAAGATTTTTTCTTCTTCAGCAATATGTTGTTGTACATTTAATTAGCTCAATTTATGCAATAAAAGTTTAAATTTTATATTTTTATATTTTTTCTTCTCTTATTTTGTGCGAACAGACAATTTCTGTCTATTTTATTAAATTTTTTTTTTCATGTTTCCTTTTTTTCTATCAACTGCATTATATTGCAGTAGCAGATGCTGGGTTTACTTGTTTCTTCGTTTATTTTTGTATATCAGTGTGTATAATATAAGTATAATTGCAAAATTATGCAAATTATCATCAACTTTAAACTTCTTTTACCTGACAAAAACAGGAGTTGCCATTTATAGGATTTTTGTAAAGGAACTTTTCTTGAAAATATTCACAATATATGTAAAAGAAATATTTGCTTTAAATGCATTGGGTCTGTTTACAATTCTATTTACTTCCCTTATCGATCATTCTAAGCAATCGTATTTTTATATTTTAGGGAGCTTTATTTAAAACCTCTAGAATTTTCATCAGAAATGTAATAATAATCACCCTAGGCGGAATATTGACACATCTAAGTTTGCGGTTAACGCAATTGAATTTCGGTTGAAACAAAATTATTTAATTTTATCAGAAAAACATTTGGTTGGGACAACTAAATAATTCGGTTGCTGCAACCAAAATACTTAGTTGGCAAGAAAATCCGTTATTACGAAGAATCTGTTTTCTCTGTGTTCAATTGAGTGTAATTCCAACTTGGCCTAACATTTCCTGCATTATTATATTATTGGCAACTCTACTTGTCATCATTAAAAAGGACAAACATATGTACTGAAGATTATTACTGTATAAAGGAAAAAAAGTTTCAATTTTTTGCTCAATATAAATAATTTTTTTTATTGAAATTAATTGAAAAACTATATTATACACTTCTTGGGAATTGTATATTAAAAATTAAAACTTTTAATTATACACATGACAAACATATAAGAATATAGTCGAAAATTATAACTTTTTTACCCACTAATTGGCCAGTTTTTCTAGTGGAAATAATATACTTTTTTTACTATAAATACACTGTAACATTAATTTCAAAAAACCTTTGGTGAAAAGAAAAATCTTCATACAAAAAAAAAAAAAAAAAAAAATAATAATAATTTCTTTTGATAAAATATTATTACACTATATATTTTTTTTTAGTTTATGTGTTTTATTTTTTCTGCCTCTTAGTTTATATGTGTATACAGTTATATTTAATTTGTCAGTTTTTATTCAGCTTTCATACTAAACGCACCAAAAGTCAAGTCAACATATGATGATATAATAAAAATTTGTCATAACATTCCTTAACGCCCATTAACGTTTTAACTTTATATTTTTATACCCTACACTACAACGTTGTTAGGGCATTATGAGTTTATACTGATGTAGTAACTACCGGCCGTCCGTTTGTGTGTCCATGAACACCTTGTAGTCAAATGAAAGTTCTCAAATGTAAGCTAATTTGGGTGAAATTTGGTACATAGGACGAATCGGTTCATATTCAGTTTAACCTCCTATAGAAAGGTCCTTTCTGAATATGGCTTAAATACTATATAGACATAGCCCTAGAAGTCTGGTAGAAATATGGAATGTGAATGTTATGAAACGGCAAATCACGTATCGAAATTTAAAGCAAATTGGACTATATTTGGATTTAGAGCCCATTTAAACAACTTTCCCGATATTAGCTTAATGCATTTTTTAGGTTATTTAGGATCATAAAATTATAATCAGGCCTGTTTTTTAGAACTCAAATTATACTTGATATGTGTCATATAGTCGGCGTTACCGACATTTACTTTTGTATATTTTTTTTATATTTTTTATAACATGACTCTTGAATACATAATGTTCCTTCTGTTCCTTTTGATTTCAGAATTTTTTTTTTTAACATTTTTTCATATGTATGTTGTACAAACTATAATTTTTTTTTACTTCTGCTACTATTTCAAATGTTTGCATTTGGCTCACAAATTACCACATTTTATGTTCATATAAATATACGAGGGCTGGGCAGAAAATTAAACCATATAAATTTAAAATAATTGCAAACTCATTTGTTTTATTTAAAGATTTTGTCAGTAAATATATTGGCAATCGAAAAGTAAGTAATTAAAAAATTTGTTTAAAGCCTATTCAATAAAATTATAATACATAGCAAAAGTTTTAGTTATACGTCTTCAGCAAAAAACTTATTTTGAATTAATTGTTTACCAATTTTTTTCCTACTAAAATTTTGCTAACCCATCTAAAAATCGAAATATATATGAGCATACATGATCATACATGGGCCTGTATATGATCATACATGGGCATACATGGTCATATACGTCCATACATTGTTCAATATATGACCATATATGATCTCATATATGATCATATATCTTCGGATCTGAAATTTGAGGGTATATGGACGCATACATGAATAATATATGAGCATGTATGATAATATATGCACATATATCACCGTATACCCTCAAATTTCGGATCCGAGGATATATGGTCATATATGAGATCATGTATGGACGTATATGACCATGTATGCCCATGTATGATCATATACAAGCCCATGTATGATCATGTATGTTCATATATATTTGGATTTTTACATGGGAATTTAAATATTTATAGCATGGCCAACAACTCATTAGCTGTGCAGCAACCTATACTCACTAAAAATTGAAGGTATGCGAATAAATTATGAAGTAAAATATTCAAGATATACGCAAAAATAAGAACTTAAAACGATAGTGCACTAAAAGTAAAAAAAATATCCACTATAAATCCAAAAATATGCTCTAAAATCATAAAAGAAAAAGCTCTTAAAATTCACAAATTTTTAAAAATTATATTTGCTTCTCAGGAGCAATATAAATGTGTAATTAGACGGGAACAGGTTGCTTCGAGAAAGTATGTATGTGGTCAAAATCATACTTGAGATACTAGTTACAAACATGAATTTCCATGAAAGTCCCTGCCCTGCTTATCAGAAATGACAAAATAAAAAAATTTAAATTTTTTTATCTTTACAACAATAATGTCGTTTTTTTTGTATTACCGGCCTGCGAAATCCGTTCGCGTTAAACATTTTTCAGTAAACGGCCCAAAATCTATGGCGATTTAAAGTTCAAAATTATACAGAAAACCTAAAATTATGGATTTTTAATAAAAGTTAGTTTTATTTATGGAACTTATTGAAAGCGCAGCATAACAAAGTATTTTTTTACACCTTAAATACTGTATTTTTACACTAAAAAAAGATATTGTAATATTCTGCTACACTCACAATATATTTTCCGTTGCCGACTGTAGTTTATTTAAAAAGTAATACGTAAAGTTTGTTTTTAAACGAAGAATCAATTGAAATTCATAGAAATATATTTTTTAACTATTTGAATCAGTCATTCAAAAACCAAACTATAAAAATATACAGACATTCAGTAGGAGTTGATATTTTCTGTTAAATGTAAAATTTTATGTTATCTGTTTTTAAAAATATAAATTAATGTAACTCCTTTTTGTTTTTTTTTACCAAAATAGTTTGTTTATATACATAATTATTTCAATAAAAATTACAACAAATTATTCAAATATAGATACACACAGAAAATAAAAATATATATGTTACATCTGTGTCTGTTGTGTTTTGTAAAATTACATACAAATAAAAAAAAAATTCAATTTGAAAAACAAACCACAAAAATCGTTTTTTTCTACTCTTTGTCAGTTGAAAATTGATGTTTATTTTAAACTACTTTCGATTGATTTTACTACTTATGGCGATTATTAAACAATGATTGTAAATAAACAACAAAATGGGCTGAATATAATGGAAAATCAGTAGTCCTCTTTTTGATTGTATTTTTGACTAATTTAATATGCATTTTTTTAGAAAATGATAATATTTCACTGATTTTAAGTATTTTAAATTGTATCCAATTATTTGAAGATGTTTTTTAAAGTTTTAAAAAGTATAGTATAATCCATAAGATTTAATGTTCTTAAAATTATTTAATGCCCAAGCCAATTAAAAACTATCATTTTGTGTACATTTTGCGTCAATGATCAAAAATATGAAACAAAAAATTTTATATCCCATGTAAAAATCTAAATATATATGAACATATATGGACATGAATACGACCATACATGAGCATATATGACCATATACGTCTATACACAGTTCAATATATAAATTATTACATATTTAATCATATATCTTCGGATCCAAAAGTTGAGGGTATATGGCTGTATATCTTTATATATGAGCATTTACTGTCAAATGCCCTCAAATTTCGGATCATGAGAAATATGGAACTACATAAGATCATGTATGGTCATATATTGAACTATGCATGAACGTATATGGTCATGTACGCCCATGCATGTTTATATATCACCCAATGCATGATCATGCATGCCCATATATATTTCGATTTTTACATGGGATATCAAAAATAAAAGGCAGAACCAATATGGCTGCAAATATTTTGCATAAAATTGAAAATTTTTAATTTAAATTTTATGGTAAAAATCGTTAAATGTTTCTATGAAAAAAATCGTTCCATGTTCTATGAAATGTTATTCATAAATTTGTAAGTGATTATTCTAAAAAAAAAAAAAACATCTTGGGCACTGTTCCTTCCCGTCTAGTGTTGAATCGTATCATTGTGGAGAAAAACTCGAGGCTTAACTTAAATTATGAACACCTGAATTGGCCAGAAAGCCAAAAGTTTAAATTTACAAGAACGCCCTCCCCACAAACAAACAACAAAATATTACCAAAATAAAATGTCAGGATCAGCACTAGAGGAAATGTCACAACATTATCAGCTCGTGTGGCAACTCGTCCAATTAGTATATACAACTTTAAGACTCAAAGATTAATGATGGAAGAAATTCATTATTCGAGTAAGAAAAATAAATTTTTTATATAGCTTTTCCTGTGGATGGGGGTTACAATCATGCTGACAATGATCTGGTCGCTAGGGTCGAAATGGTAAACTCCCTCTAGTGCTGATGCTCAAAATTTTTTCATCTTTCTCTTACATTTATTATTTTATTTTAAATAATTTCTACTTTTTAGTTTAAGAAGAAAGTCGATGTTCTGTTCATAAATTATTTACCTATTTGCAGCCACATTTTATATATTTTTCTCACTAACTGAGATGATGGATTTCTCTTTATTGTCTAAACGCAGACTTTGTTTTTTATAAAAAAAAGTTTCAGCTTTTGTAATTTCTATAGATATTATACACAAATCCTCAGATATTGAGGAATAACAAAATTTCTGGAAGATTTTATTGATATAAAAATGAAAAATATTAAAGTTTATGTGATATTTTGACTGTTTGTAGTTTTGATTTTTTGCATGGCAACACTGAATTTATATATCTTTTTGGAACGTTTTGTTTGCCGTTTGTTTCAAACATATTCATTAAAGAGCATGTGATTTTTGGGGCGAATTTTATAAATTATTTTAATGATTTTAAGACTTTTTATACAGATTATACAATAATTTTAACAATTGTTAAAAAAAAATTGTTTAAAAAGATCATAGCAAGATGTTGAGAATCAAAAAATTCCTTTACGGCCCTCGAATATATACTTGTGAATGCGTTTAGATTATTATTTTTTTATAATATTTTTTTTTTGTTCATATATTCTACATTCTCTAGTTTCCTTGTAGTTATGAAAATTGTTATTATTATTATTGTGCAATGTTTTTTTTATTATTAAATTTTTGTGCTGTTGTCTTTCTATTCCCAGACCCATTATTACAGGATAATTTCCTATTTATGCTATTTTCCATGTCATGTTTTATAATGGCATTTTGTGAATTTTACTAATAACTTGTTTAATGTATGTTCGGTATATTTGTGTTTTTTTTTTATGGTAAATAGAAAAAAAATGTCATATTAAAATAATTTTGGTTGAATAAATAAACAATTTATGGTTAATATTTTGGGATGCTTAAGTGTCACTTTATGTTAAAAAAAAAAATTTGTGTGTGTATTTAAAATAATGTCAATAAAACATTTTGCTTTGAACAACAAATATTTAATGACTTTAAAGAAAATTATATGAATGGATAGAAAAAAATTTGCTGGGTATATACCCAGCAGAAACAGACATTACCAAGTAATTAAGGGAGTAAGTAGCACACACAGGGTTTCAGTAGTTACCAGATTATATTTACTTGCTTATTTACTTATATTCTTGATGTCCCAAACTTCATGGCGGTCTTTACCTTCTCGCTTAGGAAAAAATAGTGAGAATAATGAGTTACCAACATGTTTAGTTATAGTAAATAATAAGTTGTTACTTAAAATAGTAATCTAATCACTAAAGTAAAATTTTCTTACTTTTAAAAATCGATAAGAGTAATTTGTATTTGAATTTCTAAAAAAATAGCAAAATAAGTATTCGACAAGAATTATTTTTTCTTTTCTTGTGCTCATGTGTTTTTTACTACTTATGTTGTTGTTGCTAATAATATCGTTAGGATTCAAGTTAATGATTCAGCAAATTTTTTTTTCATTTCTTTGCAATTGATCGCAATGATGGAACGTAAGGGGCAAGATACTGCCGTCGATGTAAGAAACTTAATAATTCATCATTTAAAATTAGGAAAAACTGAAAACGCCATATCAGATATCGTTCAAAAATCAAAAACTACCGTACACTATATCATAAAAAATATAAAACTGAAAATACTGTTATAAATAAGGACAGAAGTGGGGGTCCTTGTAAGCTTACGGAAGCAGATGAGCGACGAATAGTGTGTGAAGTGATAAAAAAAAAATCCAAAAATTAATGCATCTACTTTAGCAAAAAATACTGAGGAATACTTACACATACACTCAGAATATTATGTAGTTAAATGTTTGTAGTTTAATAAAAAAGTTTTCCGTTCCATTTAAAAATAAAGGAAAATACATTTATTTTTCAAAGAAATATCTATATTAACTTTTTTATACATTTATTCGAAATAATTTACTATCATTTACCGATATTTTTCAGTTTCATTTATTTTTTTCATTTGTTTGAAATTTAATAAAAAATTACCCACAAAACGGAAACTTGTGGTTTATTTGTGTCCGTAACAGTTATTACAAATTTAAATTTTCAAAAAATTTCAATTTGTTTTTTATTTAAATTGGTTGTATATATACAAAAGTTTTAAATACAAATTACAAGAACTTCATAAACACACATACATACACAAATACATTCACACAAAAAGTGTTTATAGCTTCATATGCATACATACATTTTGTATTGTACGAGTATATTAAAAAAAAAAATCAAAAAAACGGAAATAATTTCAAATAAATGAAAAAAACATTTATATTTTAAGGATTGGTAGGTAAAATTTTGACATTTATTTTAACTGATTATATCATTTGTTTCTTACGGATGTGTCAGTTGATTAATCAACATTTAAAAATAAATAACAAATGGCATTTAATTTAAATGAAAATTAAGTAGACCGGTTTTTAAATGAAATATCATTTCTTTTAAATGATATTTTCAGTTATTTTAACTTACAAACTTTTTTAAGTGTATCAGTTACTCCCCATACAATAAGAAATGTCTTAAAAAACACAATTTTAATGCAAGATCAGCCAGGAAAAAGCCACACGTTTTTAAGAAAAACAGAAAATTAAGACTAGATTTCGTAAAAGAGAGTGTGAACAAGCCCCCGAAGTTCTGGATAAACGTATTTTTCAGATCAAAGCAAATATAACCTTTTTGGTTGTGATGGAAGGGTTTTGGTGTATCGCATACCAAATACAGAGTTGGAAGAAAAAAACACGGTACTAATTGTAAAACACGGGGGTGGTAGTGTTATGGTGTGGGGATGTATGGCTGCGTCAGGATTGGGAAATCCAGCATTTATTGATGGTATCATGGATAATCATAAATATATTAACATCCTCAAGCAGAATTTACAACCCAGCGCAGAAAAACTGGTATTGGCGAACAGATTCCAGTTTTACTAAGCTTTGGCTACTGTATAATTGTTCAAAAATAGTAAAAACGCCGCCACAGTTCCCAGATCTTAACCGCATTAAACGTATTTGGGGCCACTTCGAAAAAACCAGAACCCGTGATTTTACAAATAAAAACCAGATGAAACAAATCCTGCAGGTGGAAAGGAAAAAAATCGATGCCGAGTACACAAAAGTATTGGTAAAATCTATGCCAGACCGTTTAAAAGAAATTATACATCGCAAAGGAAAGGCATTTCGATTTTAAAATAACAACAACTACATTATAAAAGGTCAATTGAGAAGTCCCGGCCTGACACATAGATGGCGCTACTAGACTTAAATCGATATGATTTTTAGTTAGCCCTAACCTTCAAATGACACGTGTATAAATTTGACAGCTGTCGTATCATTAGTTTGTGAATTATAGCATTTTGAGTGCAGCGTGTAGGTAAAACATTGCTTTTTGAAGGGGAAAAATACAGTTAAAGCAAAAACTTGGCTTGATGACGAGTTTCCAGACACGGCCCCAGGAAAATTAACCATCAAGGATTGGTATGCTAGGTTTAGACGTGGTGAAATGAGCACCGAAAACGGTGAACACAGTGGACGCCCAAAAGAGGTTCTTACGTTCGAAAACATCAAAAAAATCCACAAAATGATTTCGAATGACCGTAAATTGAAATTGAATGAAATAGCAGGTACTCAAAAGATATCAACTGAACGTGTACATCATATTATTCACGAAAATTTGGGTATGAGAAAGCTCTGTGCAAAGTGGGTGCCGCGCGAGCTCAGTTTTGACCAAAAACTAGTCAGAGAAAACGAAGGCGAAAATCCATGAATTGGGTTTCGAATTGCTTCCACATCCACCGTATTCTCCAGATCTGGCCCCCAGCGACTATTTCCTGTTCTCAGATCTCAAAAGAATGCTCGCTGGGAAGAAATTTTCGTCGAACGAAGAGGTGATCGCACAAATCGTACTACAAAAATGGTATCGTAAAGTTGGAGGGTCGCTATAATCAGTGCATCACCCTTGAATGGAACTATGTTGAATAAAAAAAAACGAATTTTGTCAAAAAAATATGTTTTAGTATGGTAGGCCGGGGTCTTTTCAATTGATCTGTTATTATGAGAATATTAGCAATGTCTAATACTTTTTTTGTTTGAGTTTTTTTATTTAAATTTTCAGTAACGAATTTTTTATATTGATTACTTTCGAGATCTCATTTTGGGTATTCAATATAATTCTAAGTAACTTTACAAAGCGATCTTTAAGTTCATTTTGTTAAAATAAATAGTCCTTGGTTTTTTTTTGATAAAAACATAAATTTGTTAGTACATGTCGCATAGTTTTTTTGATCACTGTAGATGCAATGCTATTTCATATTTGAAACCCTTTAAAATCTTAAAAATTTTTGCAAAATCACTTTTTACAGCAGGTAATTTTCTATTTTATTGTATAGTTTTTCAAAACAGATTAAATAAATATAAATTGAAAATGAAGAAATACGAATTCGGTACTTATTTCAGGAACTACCATTTAATCATTATTTTTCATGTACATATAAGTATTTCTACCATCCATTATCAGTAGGTTATTATTTTGTATTTTAAACGGGTAACGACCTATCATTACATAATAATCTGCATAGTAATGACTCACGAGAATAATCGGCAGGTTAGTCGGGTTAGATCGGGCAATGTTTCTACGGTTAGTTAATAACTCTAAGTAACTCACGAGAATAATCGGCAGGTGAGTCAGGTAAGGTCGGAAAACGAGTATCTGGTCGGCTTACAAGCCGAAGTATACTCAAACTCCAGCTGGATCCTATTTCGCCTTTTTGCCTCTAAACTTTGCCACTATATGTAATAAATTTTACCAACTTAATGAGAATTACTAGAATAGAATGTTGGTTATGAGCATCAGTAACTGTATTAGGTATATGAATAAGTAGGTTATTTGTAACGTCACGTTACAAAATAATAAAGCAAATAAATAGGCTGCTAAGTAGTAGAAATACTGTTTTCGATGGGTAATACCATATATAGAATTTCTTTGCGTTAATATCACTTTTTACAAATTTCCTTTAAAGTAAAAGTATATATTTTTGTCACCACTTTATATCCACTAAACATTGGAGAAATTTCATAGAGACGCCGGTAAACTTTATATTTTGATTCTTTCTCACATATCCGAATTTCATCCTTGTTCGCAGTGTTTATTAAGCCAAAAATTAACATCTGAGAGTTTGTTAAAGTTTAAACAATTTATTGAAATTATATTGAAAATAGATTTTCTTCTTCTCTCTTTATTGTATTTTGTAGTTTTATTCTGAATCTAGTCAAACATCAAGTTTCAATTAAATTTTTAATTAAAACTATTGTACAATAAAAAAAAATATATATTGATTAAATCCATTTAAAGCAATAACACGGAAAATATAAAATAATTAAGTTATTAAAAAGTTGCATTACGGAAAATACTAGAAAAAAAAAAAACAAAACAGAATAAGCCATAACAATGTGTTTGCTATCAAAATTCATTAAAAACTAATTGTTCTTACATTGCGATTAAATTTCATAAAGATAACAGTAATATTTATAAGCCATTACAAAACAAAAATGAACTAAATCGAGTTTAATCAAAAAGCAATAAAATAAATAAAAGATATCTGATAATAAAAGTTTTATCATATTTATAAAAAAACATCATAAATTCTCATTACATTTTATTTATAAAATATATTTATAATTTTTCGGAAACGTCTTTGTGAAACATTTCAACAAAATAATGAATTTATTCATATTTGGGCAGCTTTTTATATATACGATTAAGCTTTTTGTATCAGTATAAAATATGGTGTTATATATAAAAAGGAAAAGCTTTTGCTAAGTTATGAAAAATTTTGAAACTTTCAATCTAACTGCAATGTTTTATAATATTAATGAAATATTTTATAAAGAACATAGAATATTTCATTATATTTGTGTAACGTTTCTTTATATTTATAACGGTTGTGTTGAATTAATGAGGATGAAGTTAACTTTTAAAATTTCTGTTAGCTATAAAATATTTTATTATTTTTTTTTTATGAATTTCTATCAATAGACAAAAATTGTTGAAACTTCTTTTTTATTTTGAAAATTTTGTCTTAACCCAACATACCAAATGACTTGAGAAAAATATTATTATAAGCTTACAAACACAAGCCTTTAGCTTGAAAAAGACTTGAGAATATATTGAAAAAGGCTATCGTAACAATTGTAGAAAAATCAAAACGGAACCCTCGTAATAATATTATGTGTGTATGATTACTATAAGCTTATTCTTGCAATTGAAGAATAAGCTTACAAAAATAATATTGTAAAAACTTGGGTATAAAAAATCTTATTTGACTAAATATATTTATAAGCTTTTTTACATAATTGTAAAATAAGTTTCACATATAATATATTATTTTTTATTTTTATTTTAATTTTAAATATAAATAATAATAATAATATAAAAAATAATAATTAATTTTAAATATAAATAATAACAATTCATTTTAACCATAAAAAAATTATTATAAAAATAATTATATTTAATATGCAATAACACGTTCACTTTATAAAATTTACAACCAAATGTACACGCAAAACACGTTTAAAAAATTTAAAAAAAAGTAACGGCACTTGTTGTATGCGTTATAAGCGTAGAACAAAGACAACAAGACGACAATGCATTTCTATTTCAATCGTCATACTACTTTGTTTATAAGCATACTTTAGAAAAAGTTTTGTATAGTAATGTTTTCTCAAGCATTGTTAAATACTGCTTGTGAATTCACATTTTAGAAACAGTAAAATAAACGAAATCAAGAAAAGCTTATAACACACTATTTATATAAGCTTATTCGCAAGTTGTATTGCAGTTTGATTTCTATATGGTACATTGAGAAGAATCATTAAAGAAAATATTCGTTTTTAAATCCTCACTTTAATCCTTTTTTGTTTGACAACGACTTAACATGAAAAACAAATAATGTTGAATAAAAAAAAATCAAACAATTTTTTTGCACTGACATTCATACAACAGATTCAATAATGCACAAAATACAAATTAAAATCACACATACACACACACAGCCATAGTCGTACTCTATATACCCGTAATAATGACAATAAAAGATAATGACAATTATTTTCTCTTCTCTCCCTCTATACGGCCAGTTTTAACAGTATGGAATGTTTGTACACGCAACATTTTTAATTCTAAAATCATGAGACACTTTTGAAAATGAAAAAAAAAAAATTAAATGTATAGAAATATTTGTGTTTAGTCAAGCTTAAAAGCAAAGTCTAAGTCAATGACGTGTATCTGTATTATGTGCTACATAGATACATACAATAATATAGAAAAAAGAAGAGTTTCCAAATGGCGCCAATTTTATAAACATATTGACCACGCTTTTGCCACTGTCAAGTGGCCAAAATATAAAAACTGCACGTACTATTCGTTTGAAGCTACGTTTTTAGTATTTTTTGTTATTTGCATTTTAAATATACAAATTTTGAGCAGTTAATAATGGTAGTAGAAAATTTGTTAAGGTGACCATAAGAAAGTTCGTAAAACAAAAGTTTAATGATAGCAAATATGTACATTTGAAAGATAAGTTATTATGTGGTAGCACAATAAAGTAGCTTTCATTTATCAAAAGTTTTTTTTTGAAAGAAAAAAATACATAACTCTACAAAAATTTAATTCGTCCCTTTTTCATCCTGATTTTTACTTTCTAAATATAAAATTGAGACAAACAAATGAAATAACTGTAGTTAAGTCACATCAGGACATATATAAACTGAAGATCCCTTGCCTCCCAAAACAGTATTTAAAAAGAGGAGAATGTTTAATTTAAATTGCAGAAGCTAAAAATAAAGAGCATGTTAAGACAACATTTTTATATATGTTTAAACACTTTTTATTAACACCTAAATATTCACACCTGGTCAATCACCAGCTTCGATGCAATTTAGATGTGTGATAAAGTATACACAGGGAACAGATTCATTGTGAAAACTGAATTTCTTGCTAACCGAATTATTATATTTGCAACCAAATTTATTGAAAAATTATGTTTCAACAGTAATTTTGTTGCACTAACCGAAGTTCATTCGCCACAAACCAAAAGCAAAAAGTTGGGTCATCACAATGAATCTGTTTCCTCTATTTAGGGTTATATAATTTCAACAAAAAGTCAAATATAGCGATACAGCGATGATTTCGGCACGAATGTTTGCCTCAATCTCGTCAAAAAGAAGTCCCGAGGGTTCAGATCTGGAAATCTGGGTGGCCAGTCAATGTCGCTTTTTTGACATCTTACGTCCATGGAATTTTTTATGCAAACACTGCATTTTTGTTTTGCAGTGTGGCAGGGTGCACTATCTTAGTAGAAACCAGTAACCGTCCAAATAATTTTCACGAATTTTCGGCAGACACAGAGCGTCAAATGGACCTTAACGATATGCACCTTGAGTTAACACAACTGAACTAAAATTTTCAATATAAAGCGTCACTATTTCGGCGCGTTGTTTTTGGTGTAAAGCGATGCATGCTTAGAATTGTACATAATTGACTTTTCGACAACATGTATTCTCAAGTCAATAGGTTGACAATTGTCAAAGTTATTAAATGTTACCATACCCAAAAGATTTTCGAAGTTTCACACAGACATTTAAAATGACACGGCAGTGTAAAATAAAGAGCTTTTAAAGCTTTAATCCTTTTTTCTCAAAACTTTTTTTTTTAAAGTTGGTTGTGCAAGACTTCTCAAAAATGGCTGGGAAAACAGATTCATTGTGATAACCGAATTTTTTGCCAAGCACATGGTTCGGTTGTGGTCATTGATATTTTTGTTTGTGGTAAAAGAAATTCGGTTAATACAACAGAATTTTGATTGGAACATAATTGTTCATGCATTATACATTTGGTTGTGACAACCAAATCGGTTGGCAAGAAATTCGGTTGTCACAATGAATCTGTATCCTCTTTGCATTTATAAATATTTTTTTAGTAATTAATCAAAGGTTTTCCTCATTGATAATAAACGAGTCAAGGCCTAAAATTTTTAAAAAAAGAAATTTTTTTTTTGCAAAGCTTTAATTTTTTCAAAAATTATTGTTTTGTTTATTTCTTTGATCAATAATGAAAATACACTCACCAAAAAAAGTCAGTAATGGCAACTGAAAGTTTTGTTGTTCTTGAGCTCAGCGGTATTTTTTTTTTGTTAATTCTAGCAACACATATATGTTGACGTGTAACGCAATAGAATTAGTAGGAAAAATTAGTAGCCGCTACTAAATTTTAGCAAATTGCTGTAAGCTGCAATTTAAAATCGATCTGCTAAAATCGGAACAAATTTTACTAAATATAAGCGAAATAAAAATAGCAGGAAAATTAATAACCGCTACTAAACATTGATAAAAAAAAAGAATTTAAATTAAATAAGCTCTAACTAACAAAAATTGTTGATAAATTATAGTGGAATTTATATAAAAAAAATTATAAATGCACAAATTAACTGAATTATTTTTAAATACACTTGCTGCTAATTACAGATGCTAATTTCTTTTGAAAGTGCCTTAAAACAAAATTCATTACTTTATATTATTTTCTTAAAATACATTTTTTTATTTATTTTATTCAGTTTTTTTTTCAAAAAATATTTTAGACAAAGATAAAAATAGTAAAAACATAAACGATTTTATCATTTTGTTTTAATTTGGTAATTTTTGTATTGAAAAATATTTTGAAGAATCATATTTTTGGATTTTAAGTTCAAATTTTATTTGTTTTAAGGGCAGAATTTTAGAACCTTTTAGTGCCATTTTAACTTAATGTGCTATTTTTGGACATGAGTCGGTTGTCAAAAGTATCTTCACTTCCGATCCCTTTTTTCAACCTATATAGCATTTTAAAGCAATTTACGTTTGTAAGCATAAGTTTTATTTACCCATCTAAAAATCGAAATATATATGAGCATACATGATCATACATGGGCCTGTATATGATCATACATGGACATACATGGTCATATACGTCCATACATTGTTCAATATATGACCATACATGATCTCGGATCCGAAATTTGAGGGTATATGGACGTATATAATCATATACGAGCATACATGAATAATGTATGAGCATGTATGATAATATATGTACATATATCACCATATACCCTCAAATTTCGGATCCAAAGATATATGGTCATATATGAGATCATGTATGGACGTATATGACCATGTATGCCCATGCATGAACATATACAAGCCCATGTATGATCATGTATGTTCATACACTCAGAATATTATGTAGTTAACTGTTTGTAGTTTAATAAAAAAGTTTTCCGTTTCATTTAAAAATAAAGGAAGATACATTTATTTTTCAAAGAAATATCTATATTAACTTTTTTATACATTTATTTGAAATAATTTACTATCATTTACCAATTTATTTCAGTTTCATTTATTTTTTTCATTTGTTTGAAATTTAATAAAAATTTACCCACAAAATGGAAACTTGTGGTTTATTTGTGTCCGTAACAGTTATTACAAATTTAAATTATGTTTGCTGTCTGTTTCAAAAAAAAATATTCAAAAAATTTCAATTTGTTTTTTTATTTAAATTGGTTGTATATATACAAAATTTTTCAATACAAATTACAAGAACTTTATAAACACACATACATACACAAATACATTCACACAAAAAGTGTTTATAGCTTCATATGCATACATACATTTTGTATTGTACGAGTATATTAAAAAAAAAAAAACAAAAAATACAAAAACGGAAATAATTTCAAATAAACGAAAAAAACATTTATTTTTTAAGGATTGGGTAGGCAAAACTTTGACATTTATTTTAACTGATTATATCATTTGTTTCTTACGGATGTGTCAGTTGATTAATCAACATTTAAAAATAAATTACAAATGGCATTTATTTTAAATGAAAATTAAGTAGACCGGTTTTTAAATGAAAAATCATTTCTTTTAAATGATATTTTCAGTTATTTTAACTTACAAACTTTTTTAAGTGTATATATTTCGATTTTTACATGGGTATTAGAAATAAAATTTCCTTCAATATCAATAATATTTACTAATTTGAAAAAAGTGTAAAATTAGTAATTTATATTTGCTATTTTAAGCAAATCGATTTTCAAAAATTTGTAAAAGAATTTCTGAAAAGAGGAACAAAAATTTTTAAAAAAAGTTCTGTAGTTTGTAAAATCTAAATAGTAAAAAAAATTACTAAATAATAATTTTGTTACTAAAAATCAGTACGAAAATATTAAATAGGGATTGAGAACCGTTTGCAATTTTTTACCAACTTTTTTTCTGAGTCTACATAATAAATATTTTTGGTTTTTAATTTTTGATGATCCAGATATTGTGCTCACTGCGAGATGCATTTTTTTGAGGTCCTCTTAGACATCAGCGGCTTTTAAAAAATTTATCACAATATTTGTGCAAATTTTTACTTTAATAAATCCAAACTTCTCAAGAAAAATTCTTCATATATTAATATATACGAACTCTGACTGTGTTTAATAATCTCCCTTAATTACATATTTCAAATCAGCTATCAGTTGACAGTGAAAAATATCTGTTTGTTTTTTTCATTTCTGTTTACTGAAAATGCAAGTGCCTTATAAATTTTATTTTGCAAATTTATTACTAAAAAATTGACTTAAAGCTTGCCAAATTTCTTTAAATTAAGTTTGATACATTTTCTAGTAATATTTTAAGATTATATTTCGATGAATTAGTGATGTTTTCTTTGGAAATATATCTGTTATTATGGTCACTTTATCTTTCCAGCAACATGCCAAATGTCATAAAAGGGTAAAAAAAAATTATCAATATGGCAAACGAACAATTTAGTTGAAAACAGCCACGTCCGATAACGTTTATATTTTTTCAGCACTTCTTTAAAAATAATAACGAAAACTTCTTTACGAAAATTTCAATATTTAAGTGTTGATATTAAAGTAGACAACATGAGGCATACGAAGCAAAAGGAAAAGATAATGCACTTCCATTGAATATTGCCAAAAGGGTTTTTTTCCCTCATCGTCTTTTTATTTCTCTTGTAAAAAACTTATGTTTGACTCAATGTTTCTTTTCTTTCATATTTTCTTTTTTGCTTTTGTCAAAAAGTTAAGTTTGTATTTTCTAAGGCACAAAATATTTCTACGGCAGCATGCCAACTGATAAGCAAACTATGAAAATGAATTTCCTGGATGTGCTTCAATTATTTCTTTTAAGGGGTTTGTAATCGTTCGTGTACAAATCATTTTTAATTTTTGCCATAGAAAAAGATGTTTTTTTTTTGTTGTTGTTGTAGTCGTTATTGTAACTTTCAATACAAATTCTAGACACTGTTTAAGTTTTGGGGAAGTGAAATGAAGAGAATCATTGCAAAAAATTGTTGATGCATGCAATTATGTATAGTCTGCCGGAGGAAGTCGTTTAGTATTCTTTAACATTGTAAAAAATATCAATTCATTTTTATCAATTATGTTGGGGTTATTAAAAAAGTGAATGTTTAAGTGGCTTACTTTGTAAAACATTTAAAGATCAATTCATAAAGAAATTAATTGCTAAGTTACACCGATTCCTTGGCTAGCGGTCCATCGTTTATAGGTGAATCGCTTTTCCAGTTATTTTATATTTATTATGAAATAAAAGGCGTGGATTTAGTAAGGGGTAATATATGCTTTTACGAGCCAAAAACACCAACTAGGGAGGAAATGGTGAATAAAAAATGTATCTAGTAAATCATTAAGCGGATTCATAAAAAGGTCGTGTATCTCTAAATAAACTTTGTTAAGTACTCCTATATTTTTTATGTATAAAATTTTCTAAAAAATTCGTAAACTTACCACCTTAACACTCTATAGCAGTGATACGAGACCTTTTATGAATCACCTCATTTTAAAACATTAAATTGTAACCAACTTTCTTCCTCCCTATTTAAAAATATTTTTCTCGTTACTCAACTCTTTTATTCTAGTTTTCATCTTAAAGATCATGTTGATTTATTTTTCTTAGTCTTTAACTTTTGCTTTTTTTTCTAGTTTTATACTTGAGGCTGGTTGTTTTTTATTTTTATGTTTTTTTTCTCCATTTAAGTTGATTAAACGAAGTATTCCTTGGCAAATATGTAGTTGTTTTTCATTTCTTAAAATAGAGTAGTTAAGTTAAGTAGTTTATAAGTATTTTTTGTATACATTTTATCCTTAGTTTGGTTTTTGTTGCTGTTTCTAATTCTTTTATCTTTGGAAAATTTCTTAAGGAAATGTTTATTTTTTTTTTTTGAAATACAATTTAAATTCATTAAAATGGCATTTTGTTTTGCAAAGAAATAGAAATTCCAAATTTATGTAGTGTTATTGTTTGTGGGTGACAGGTTAAAATAATGAATATTAAGTAATTTTTCAAGTATGTTTTTACTCTGG
The DNA here is from genome assembly GCA_949748255.1 of Eustalomyia histrio. Taxonomy (NCBI): domain Eukaryota; kingdom Metazoa; phylum Arthropoda; class Insecta; order Diptera; family Anthomyiidae; genus Eustalomyia; species Eustalomyia histrio. The sequence continues at coordinate 54,464,074 of OX456526.1, read as the reverse complement.
TTTACCTCAAAGTATTCGAAGAATATTTGAAAGCACTTTTAACACTTGTTGAAAGATGTTTCTGATGGATGGATAAATATAGAATAGAAATAATATTATATTATTTTTTAAATTTTGTGTGTATATAAATTATTTTTTTAATTCATAAAATTAAATTACAACTTGTTGATATTACATATTTAGGGAAGTTTGTTGCTTAGGTTGGAATTGATTATAAAACATATTTAGGTCTTTTTTGCGTATGATTATTATATTGTATTTTGTATGAATTTAAGTTACTCATACGTTTAGTGTCCACCTTTGAAAATGTTTGTTATCTTTTTATACCCTTCAGAATTATGTATTCAGGGTATAATGAGTACACGCAGAGAAAAACAGGGCTGGGGCAATCATATTCGGAGAGCATTTTTTATTTATTTATTTATTTTATTCATAGAATCTAAAAATGTTACTATCAGGAAAATTTCTAAATACTATCAATACTTTTGTATAGAAACCTTTTCGTAAAAAACAACTCTTGGGTTTTATAGACTTTTACTTATCACAAATTAGTTTTTTAATATTCTGAGTGCTTTGACCACAAGAAAGTCGTTATTTTCCAAAGAAATGAATGTACAAGGTGGCGCAAAAGTAATCCTCCTATTAGAAAATGCTATAAATTTTGCGATTGGCCCCTAATGTCAGTTCTGTTTTGACATTTGTGTAGTAAACACATGCGAAATACACGTTAATAAGCAATGTTACTCTTTATTTATTTGAGCAATAATGAAGATGATTTTTCATCAAAAATAATTATGAGTAATGAGGCCCATTTCCATCTTAGCGGGTACGTAAATAAGTAAAATTTACGCTTCTGGGGCACTGAAAATCCTCGTGTAACCCACGAAGAGCCATTGCACCCGCTCAAAGTCACTGTATGGTGTGCTGTTTTCGCTGGAGGAGTCATCGGACCTTTTTTCTTCGAAGACGTCGCGGGCCAAACGTTTACATTGCGCTACAGAGCAATGATCAACGAGTTCTTTTTGCCGCAACTTGATGAATTGGGATTGGAAAACATGTGGTTCCAACAGGACGGTGCAACGCCACACACTGCACGTGCCACAACCGATATGCCATAAAAAGGGCTCAAATGACAATCAACTGTGGCGGCGGCCATTTACATGACATCATATTCTCGACTTGATGTAAAAAAAAATTAAAAGACCAAATAAAATAATCCACAAGAAGAATCAAAGTTTTTCATTTTTTTTTAAATTACAGCCAAAAAACATCGGAACGTTATTTTTGCGCCACCCTGTATAAACATATTTTAAATAAAAAATATGAATATTATTTTTATTCAAAAAAAAAAAAAAATAAATAATAAATAAATATAAATACATTTTCATACATGTAAAATGTAAATACATTTTCATACATGTAAAAAAATTCTAGGATCAACCTGTCTTGGCTTTTGGGACGTATCGGAAATTGAAGGGGTCATAAAGGTATTAAGGTATTTAAGCTAAAGGAAACATATGCAAGTGTGATATCGTTGCAAAGGAATTTTTTATGATCCCAATATACCATATAGCAATCAAACTGCAATACAACTTGAGAATAAGCTTATATAAATAGTGTGTTTTAAGCTTTTCTTAATTTCGCTTATTATAATGTTTATAAAATTTGAATTCACAAGCAGTATTTAATAATGCTTGAGAAAAGATCATTATACATAACTTTTTCTAAAGTATGCATATTGAACAACGCAATATGACGATAGAAATATAAATATTTTTCAATACATTCTAGTCTTGTTGTCTTTGTTCTACGCTTATAATGCATACAACAAGTGGCATTACTTTTTCTTTGTCAATTTGTCAAACGTGTTTTGCGTGTACATTTAGTTGTAAATTTTATATAGGGAACGCGCAATTAGATATTAAATTTAATTATTTTTATTTATGGTTAAAATTTATTATTATTATTTATATTTAAAATGAATTATTATTTTTTATATTTGAAATTAATTATTATTATTTATTTTTAAAATTAAAATATAAAATAAATGAAATAAAAAAAAAATTATGTTTTCTCCTTTTTAACTATTAATAATATATTATTTTTGTAAGCTTATTATACAATTGCAATAATAAGCTTATAGTAATCATACACACATAATATTTTCACGAGGGTTCCGTTTTGATTTTTCTACAATTGTTACGATAGCCTTTTTCAATATATTCTCAAGTCTTTTTCAAGCTTAAGGCTTGTGTTTGTAAGCTTATAATAATATTTTTCTCAAGTCATTTGGTATGTTGGGATGTTTTACTAGTACCATTTTTTGGGAATTATTTAATTTTTGAATTTGCTGTTGTAAAAATTTCAAAAACTTTGAAAATTTAGATGGAGAATTTTATTACTAATACTATTACACGTATTTAACCTTCCTTATATATATGAGGAATATATTAATTAAATGCAATTTTTTTTTTTAATTTAAAACGTTTTTGACATGTTGCTACTTAAAAAGGTAACCAAAAATTACTGAATTTCTTTCCTCTTATATCACCCTCTTGATGACCGAAAACTGTTAAATTTTTAAAAAATAAAAGTTAAATGAGTTTTGCAAATGCTAGTAAAACGTCCTATATATGTGTTCTGCCAATAGTTAATATTTAATTCCACAGCTTCCCAGTGGTGTGCTTTTTGCATTACTGACATTCACGTGTACATTAGAGCGCTCCAAGCTTGTATCCAGAAAAACAAAATATAAGCGATTGACCATTCCCGCCCCTTGAAATGTTCATTTGGTAGTAAAACCAAGCCTTGCAAACAATTAGAATGATCGGACATAGAGAAGAGGTGCCGCATTGGCTATATTGAATTTTTATTGAATTTCTGAAATTTTTTTAAATTTTCAAACGAGTTTGAGTGAATATGATTAAATAATTGTAATTCGGTTAAAAACAGCCAAGTTATTAAAACTTTCCCCGGTAATTAATGTGTCACAGACCACTTGCCTCGATTACAAATTTTCCATATAGATCAGAATTTTTAAACACTGGTTTCAAATTTTAAGGTTTTATTATCACATATACACTTAAAAAAGTTTGTAAGTTAAAATAACTGAAAATATCATTTAAAAGAAATGATATTTCATTTAAAAACCGGTCTACTTAATTTTCATTTAAATTAAATGGCATTTGTTATTTATTTTTAAATGTTGATTAATCAACTGACACATCCGTAAGAAACAACTGATATAATCAGTTAAAATAAATGTCAAAATTTTACCCACCAATCCTTAAAAAATAAATGTTTTTTTCATTTATTTGAAATTATTTCCGTTTTTGTATTTTTTGTTTTTTTTTAATATACTCGTACAATAAAAAATGTATGTATGCATATGAAGCTATAAACACTTTTTGTGTGAATGTATTTGTATATGTATGTGTGTTTATGAAGTTCTTGTAAATTGTATTGAAAAATTTTGTATATATACAACCAATTTAAATAAAAAAACAAATTGAAATTTTTGGAATATTTTTTTTTTGAAACAGACAGCAAACAAAATTTAAATTTGTAATAACTGTTACGGACACAAATAAACCACAAGTTTCCGTTTTGTGGGTAAATTTTTATTAAATTAAATGAAAAAAATAAATGAAACTGAAAAAAATCGGTAAATGATAGTAAATTATTTCGAATAAATGTATAAAAAAGTTAATATAGATGTTTCTTTGAAAAATAAATGTATTTTCCTATATTTTTAAATGGAACGGAAACCTTTTTTATTAAACTACAAACAGTTAACTACATAATATTCTGAGTGTAAGGGATTCAAAATTCCAAAAATCCTTTTCTCGTTTGGCGAGGGTAATAATTACAATATATAATACATCAATCCTTTAAAATATGGCAAAATGGAGACTTTAAATTTAAGGAGATTTTTAGTTTTTTTTTAAATATTAATAAAACAGATATTTCTAAAGGGATTTTGATGAATTGATATTATTTTCGTAGATCTTAAAATACTATTCTTATTTTATTTCAGAAAATTAACCCCTGTTTTCCCTGGTCGTAGGACAGTTCAGTACTTTCAGACCGGTCATGGGACAGGTGATTGAACTACAACTGACACCTTTTTTCCCATAGGGTAGATTCATGTGCTACAGTACAACTAGTAAAAACATTAAAACCGGGCATGATGACTATATGATACCTTACTGGAAAAATAATATGGTTAAAATTTTGGGAAATTTGACCCCATATTTCGGGAAGCAGTTCCAATAATTTTTTATGAACTGGGTGTAAAATATAGAGATAAATCTTAACAAAATCGTTTAGCAAACACCAATTTGTATGGGGACTAGGTCCAAATATGGTCCATATAAATTTCACAATCTGAATTTAAACCAGATATCTATCTCATTTCAGTTCAGGTAGTACTATTTAAGCCCAATTCAGAAAGGACTTTTCTATGTTCTGCAGGTCAACTTTATCCTTGGACCAATAGTAACCCATGCACCAAATTGCATGCAAAATCTGTTATATTTGCAACCTGTAATTTGATTAAATGCTTGTCTTTAGCGGGATTTGAACTTGGAAATTGGGAGTAATAGGCCAGCTCTCTACCTACTAGCCCACAAACACTTATAAATTTTAATGACTAATTTTGGATTTAAATGATTTTTTAGGAGAATAAATATAGCAGAAAATTCGCTTAAAAATACCAAGCGTTAGTTTATCCTATAATCAATACAATCCACAATTAGGTTGGTTCAACTGAAATCCTAATTTAAAGATGTATTTGATCAGAATAACCGTATTTGTAGTTATCACTTTCGAATATCGACAAGTTTTTAATAAATTTGATAGATTGTACTAATTTTCTAGTGCATTCAGTAAATAAATGGTTGCTTCTACTGTACGCAATTTCTAAACGAATTTTATTCGTAAAGTTGATTGGAAATACCAATAACTGGATAACTGTATTCTTTTTTGGGTCCTTTTACCTCTTTTTAATTCCCAATAGCATATTTTTGGTGTAATAATGGATTATAGGTTATTCTAAATAAAATCTTTACAAAATGTCAATGGATTTGATCGCATTTCAACCAATCTTTTCTCTGGGCGTAGTAAAGGGGGTAGGTATATAAAACGAAAAAGAAATAATAAAATTATCAAGCAAACGTCTTAATAAGGGATATAAATATGTGAGAAAAATAGTCAAAGTTATCAAAAATAATCAAGGTTCTCGACATTCCCCTACGTTCTTTAAAAGTTTAATAATAAAAATTATAAACACAATTTAAATTAAAATTTATAAACACTTACAGAATAGGCGACATTTTAAATGTATTAAAATTACATACCTAAAAAGATAAAGAAAAATAAATGCATTTAAATATAATAAAAAGTACACTCAGAATATTATGTGGTTAACTGTTTGTAGTTTAATAAAAAAGTTTTCCGTTCCATTTAAAAATAAAGGAAGATACATTTATTTTTCAAAGAAACATCTAAATTAACTTTTTTATACATTTATTCGAAATAATTTACTATCATTTACCGATTTTTTTCAGTTTCATTTATTTTTTTCATTTGTTTGAAATTTAATAAAAATTTACCCACAAAACGGAAACTTGTGGTTTATTTGTGTCCGTAACAGTTATTACAAATTTAAATTTTGTTTGCTGTCTGTTTCAAAAAAAATATTCAAAAAATTTCAATTTGTTTTTTTATTTAAATTGGTTGTATATATACAAAATTTTTCAATACAATTTACAAGAACTTCATAAACACACATACATACACAAATACATTCACACAAAAAGTGTTTCTAGCTTCATATGCATACATACATTTTGTATTGTACGAGTATATTAAAAAAAAAAAACAAAAAATACAAAAACGGAAATAATTTCAAATAAATGAAAAAAACATTTATTTTTTAAGGATTGGTAGGTAAAATTTTGACATTTATTTTAACTGATTATATCAGTTGTTTCTTACGGATGTGTCAGTTGATTAATCAACATTTAAAAATAAATAACAATTGGCATTTAATTTAAATGAAAATTAAGTAGACCGGTTTTTAAATGAAATATCATTTCTTTTAAATTATATTTTCAGTTATTTTAACTTACAAACTTTTTTAAGTGTATACAGGTGCATAAATATTTAAGTACATGATTGTAAGAAAAATATATAAAACAAAAAATTAACATATAAATTTAACCTACAGTTTACTGCAATTGTAAATCTTTAGTAATTAAATTTTTTCCATATTAAATTTAGTAAAAACTAAAAAAAAAACATGAATAATATTTTATTTACCACATTAAATACCTCAACTTAAAATATATATTTTTTTATCGCTGTAAACAACCTTCAACTGCGGTTGGAACAAATTTATACAAATTTATAACGAATAAATTATATTATGTCAAAAAGAATTTCCATACAAAACAACCCCTTTATAATGAAAAAAACAAGCATTAAATATAAAAATACAGATGTAGGCACTTGATTTTTTTTCTATGAAATGCATCTCGAAATAAAATTTGGGTCACATACATACAACAAAATTGTTTACCAAAGAAAATAAGTTAACAAAATTTGTACTGAAATGTAATGCACTTGAATATACAATTCATATAAAAAATCATAAGTACGTACCATAAAAAATTTACAAGTGATTTACAGGGGAGAAATTGAAAACATTATTTTTGTTAAAATATAATTTGATTATAAAAAGTAATGCAAATGGAAAATTTTATATATTTTTAAAATAAAGTTTAGGAGCTAATTTATATATTTGTTTATTTATTTTTTACTTTTTTTAATAATTTAATATGTATCTTACAATTACTTAGAGTTTGTTCAAATAACGAATTGTATACAACATGTTAAGTGTCAAAAATTGTTGGCATTTTCTATTAAGTTGATTATTTTAAAACAAACTTCAAAATCTATTCGGTAACACAAAAAGTACACGTAAATTCTTTTTTTCTTTCGTTTTTTTTTTAAACATCATCAAAATATCATTTTCTTAAATTGTACTCTCGTACGATGTTGGTTTTATTTTTTAATGAACACTCTGCTCCAAAAGTATTGAATACTTATTATTGAAACTGTCAGCTGCAGTCCTGGAGGCTTTAAGGTTCATTCTTCGTTATGGCGTAATCAACTCTGCAGAGTGGATTTTATTTCTGTCTCATGCGTGGCTAATTTCCTATAAAGACCGGTTTTCTGGAAAGTCCCCATCATGACGGCTTGAAATTCGAAGCATAAATTTTGTATTTCTTGGAGGTGGGCTAACTCACTAATAATGCGAGATGTTTGAAAATTCCTACGGGGAGGGGAGTCTCCTCCTTGACATAAGCCGTGAACCGGCTTTGGCTAGAAACCTGAATTAAAAATTGTAGGTTCAAAGGGGAAATGTATCGCCATTAGCGGATTGCCAAAACCGATTTGGCTGGAGACATAATAATGAAATGGGGAATAAGTTGAACTGAACACTATGCTATGGAAACGGAATGGAATGAAACGGTTAACGAGTGGAATTGAAACAATAGACACCGGGAATGAGTGGAACTGAATCACTAGATATAGAAAGAGTCGAATTATAACACTAAAAAGGGGACCCAAATTTAATGTAAAGGGCAAAAAGAAGAATTAAAACACAATATAAGGAAACAAATCGAAATAGATAGGGAATCGATTGGAATTTAAACATTAAACAAGGGGGGTCGATATGGAATGTAACAGAGAACGAGTATATTTGAAACACTAGACAAGGAGAACTTATTAAAATGGAACAGGAAATGAGTGAAATTAAAACATTTAACACAGGGAATAAAATGGGTTGACTAGAAACCAGAAAATTAAAATGTGTCTTCCTTGGAGTATGGGATAATTTACTTACAAAGCACTTTGAGGAATTTTCGTCAGGAAAGTGTCCACCTTAGCAAACCCACTTTGGCTAAAAATCTGAATTTTAAAATATGTGGTTGCCTAGATAATTGGATAATAAAGTAATATTAATTCTTTCGCAGTTCAGTGAGGTCAAATGCCTGCCCAAAATGCATTTGGTCAGAAATCTGAAATTTTAAATATGTGTTTGTTGGCGTATGAGCTAATTTACTATTTACGTTGTTAAAAAGGGATTTAAAAATGGAAAACTGCACTCAATCGTCCAGCAACGAACTTGAAATTTAGCATGTAGATTTCTCCTTCGTCGTAGAAATCTATCAAGATGGCATTTTAAATAATGTTTACGGGGTTAAAAGGGGAAAATCTGCCCCTTAACGTCCTGCAAAAACCCCATCAGCTAGAAATGCAAAATTTAAAATGTCCATGCGGGGAAAAGGGGGTCAGTTGGAAATTAGGACCTCTCCCGTGATAGGGGAAATCTGAACCGGTATCGAAAATACATGTCACGAGATAGGTGAAAAGAGGGCCAATTCCAAAAGTACCTACCTCGTGACCTGTTAAAAAGTCATGACATGTCCTTTTGCGTTGGTTCTGTGATATGTTCTTTGGGGTTAGTTGCGTGACATGATCTTTTGGGCCAGTCCTGTGACATATCACAGATGGCAATTGGCCCCCTCCTAGGACAAGACCATGTTAAAATTACCGGTCCTTTTCATATAAAAAAACCGGTTCCTTGACCGGTACCTATCACAATGAACCGGTTACATGACGTGCCCTGGGATATGTCCTTGTACCGCAAGGGTGTGTTCTATGTAGTTTGTTATTATTCGCTCTTAAAGTACTTTGCGGATTTTGTGCCAGGAAGTGAATAAAAATCGCTTAACTGCCTGCCCAAGCTGCAAACCTGAAATGTGCTAATTCGCTGGTGAACTAAAATTTTAGTCAGAAACGTGATCAAAATGCACTTATTAACTGAAGATATACTTTGGGATTTACAATAAAAACATGGTAAAAATGGACTTAAAAACGGCGTAAAATGTCCCATCATAAGACTCTGGAGAAAGAATTTTGAAATTTCGCAAGTGCGCTGCTACTCCGGTGCAAATATGCTCAATGACTGGGATTTTAAAAATATCAATGGGAAGTGAAAATCGGAGAAGAGCCTGCCCAAACAACTTCTGAAAGAAAAATTAAATTTAAAATATATTTTAACAGAGGCATGGCCTAATACACTGATAAGGTTCTTTTTGGAATATCCACCCTGTAGGAAATGTCGATAGTGAAACTGTACTGATTCACTATTGACTTTGTCACCAGTACTACTGACTAATTATGCCTCAGCCAAAGCTTTCTGCTGTAGACATATAACATGTGAGTGTCATTGCGAATCTACACAACTAGGTGTTGACATTGGAACCAGAGATTCACTAGTACATTTTAGTAATTCTAGTCTACACTTTTGCAAGTTTTTACTAGATTTCCATACTAGGAAGGAAATAAGATGAAACAGTTTTATTTATTTTGTTGAATTAGAAATTTAAATAATAAATTTTTTTTTATAAATATCATTAAAGTAAAAAAAAAAAAATAGTGCAAATTTATTTTTAGAGTAGACAAATCTTCAAAAGACTGCACAAAACCATCCACACGCTCCGTAAAATCTTCATCAATTTTATACAAAATTGATTGTTTTTTTCACAAGTTTTTTGTAATTTCTTTTCAAATTTGTTCAAATTTGTATATTTACCTTTTAAATTCATTTTTCTTTATATTTTTATTAAAAACTTTAATTTTACATGCAGCTATGCACATGTATTTTTAACAAAATAAAAAAAACCAAGAACAAGCACAGCTTTGCAGCTGCAAAAAAGGAATGTAAAAAGTATAGACGCTTTATGGACATGTCACCAAAAAGTCACCCAAAATAGTCGACAAAAGTGGTGACTTGTAGACACTTGACCCCAGGCTTTCTAAAGGGCAATAAGAAGCTGACAAATATGTGGTATAAGTATGAAAAAATATCCCATTAATCAGACAAAAATGGAAATTAAACTCACAAGACCGTTAATATATGCTTAAATTTGGATCGTAAATGTTTCAAATAGTTCCTAATATAAAATTGGGATCTAGTTCCTACTTAATCCTACCTTCCAGGTATTTGGTCAACAAGTCGACAATTTCGTGGAATGGATCTGCTCTTTTCTCGAAATTTCACCCAAATTATACTTGATGTAAGGTATTATATAGACGACATGCCCGACTTTAATTTTTTTTTTACTAATTTTGATTCAAAATTCTATAAAACCTTGGAACATAGTTCTCGTACGTCTATGTTGCTCATGTTTGTGTGTATGTATTATCATCAACACACCACAAATATATTAAGAGATGAGCACAAATAAATTTCTTTACATTTGGAAGGTATTATGCTTAAATTTGTATTTGTTGTTGGTTTTAAAATGTTAACGTAACACATTACGTCACGTAACACCATGTCACCAACATAAGACATCACAAGGAAACAAAACTGTCACGTCACATTTGTTGTCTTCAAAAAATGTTGCATACCATAAAATACATAGGCAACAATACTTCACAAAATGTAAGACTTACTAATGTCTGCTCATATACCTTATATACATAATCAGTCATTTGCGAAATTTTTTTTATATATTTAAAAGAATTCATTCATATTTGAAGTGGTAGTGATAATATTTTTCATTTCATTTGTAAGGAGAATTTAATTTCAATACTGGAAATAACTTTACAATGTAACGTGTCTGACAATTTAAGTTCACTCAAAGATATTTATGACGAAGTGATACAAAAGTCACTTATCTAAATGGAAGATGTTTGACGTCATTTGTATTTTTACTAAGATCTCAAATTATTGAAATTTCCATTCAATAGGTCAAAGACTGGCCAACGTACACAAGCTTGTGTGATATCTTTTAAAGATCTGCTGATATTTTCTAAAAAATTAAAAATATTTCAAATATGCAACAAAACTGGAAATTCTTTCCTTTATTACTTTTTTTTAAAAAAAAGTTTCTTCGATCAGTCTATGCTGTGGTTTAGTGTGAATAAGACGTACTTGCGCTCTGACTTTATAAAAAAATAAAGAAAAAAAAAACTAAGAACAACAATTAAACGTAGATGTGAAAATGATTCTACTACTCTCAATTTGGAAACTAAAATTAAAAATCTAAAAAAATTACTACCAGCCTTAACAAACAGTAGATGTTGAAGAAGATGAAGAAATAGTTCCAAAAACAACTAAAAACCATATTCCTCCACTATGCAATAAGAAAAACATCAATCGGTTTGAAACTTTTTTGTCAAACACAAGATGATTTTGACAAAATTTATAAGAGATTGCATAATCAATATGAATTCTTTACATATTTATCCAAAAATGATAGACCTTATAAAGCTTTGGTAGATAAGACTGATGTCGCTAATGTTAAAATTAAATTATCAAGTATGCGTTTAGAATGCACTGACGTTAAAATGATACAGAAAACAAATCAAGGGAATTTAATTCATATATTTTATGTAGACAATCTATTACCGAGTTTCATAGAAACCGAAAGAATAAAATAACACAATGTTATAATTGCCAGATGTTGGATCCTCAAAGTGTTCTGTTAAAACATTTTTCTGCAAATGCTCTGGAAATTATCAAACTGTCAACTGCAATGAAAATACAATAAAATGTGCTAACTGCAGGGGCAATCACCAATCATCTTCGCCCGAGTGTCCAAGTCGGAAAAACGTTTTATTAATAAAAATTAGAAATCCAAGAGACGTGGAAATAGTTTTTCCCGTGTGTCAAATCAATCTGTTCCACAATACAGTGGTCCTTATACCTACTTTCCTGCTTTGCATTCAGAGCCACCAGCTGCTAACAGCTGGTCTAATATAAATACTGATAACAAAGGTTTATTTTCGTTCGATGAAATCAAAACTATAACGTTCGAACTTATCCATAAGTTAAGGGCATACAAAACAAAACTTGATCAGTTAGAGGAGGTGTCCAGTATTGCAACCAAATTTCTTTCATAATGGCACAATCAATAAAAATAATAACGTGGAACGCCAGGGGCATCCGACACAAAAAAGTTGAGTTGTTTGATTTTCTAGTTAGTAATAAAATCGATATTTGTCTGTTGACAGAAACATGGCTATCATCAGATGTTTCAATTAAAAGCAGTGGTTTTTATTGTTATAGAAATGATCGACAAGAATCAAGAGGTGGAGGGGTGGCCATCATTGTTAATACCAATAGTAAATACTATTTTATTTGAAAATATCGGCATAAATTTGGAAACATCTGAAGGTCCTACTTTAATTATTCGTGCTACTTCCCTGAAGGTGCTTCTGGTAGCGATGGTGTTAAAAAGAACAGCTTTAAGTCAGATATTGCAAACCTTACTCGAGGCTATAATAATTATATTCTTGGAGGAGATTTTAACAGTCGACATCGAGCATGGGGTTGTCTACGGGCCAATTCTTGGGGAAATATCCTTCATGAAAAATTGGAATTAAATAATTTCTGGATTAAATATCCTTGTGACCCCACGTACCTACCGACTAACGAGAATCACCAACCGTCAACACTAGATATTTATTTAACCAAAATACCATTAAAAATATCCGAGCCAATAGTACTGAATGACTTAAGCTCTGATCACCTACCAGTGCAAGTCACTCTCAAAGGCTCCACCAATAACACCACACATTTTGTTTACGATTATGATAAAGCTATTTCGTCACTATTTAAACAACATATAAACCATAACCTTTGTGAAATCAGTGGAGAATGCAAAAATAGAAATGACCTCAATCTTATAATTGATAATTTTAAAAGTCTTATTGAAAATTCATTAGAAGAAGCTGGATTATCTACAGACATACTGGCGATAAAATTGAAATGAATCTTTTAAATAAAAAAATTAAGGAAGAGCTTATCAAAGAAAGAAATAATTCTTGGGGCAATGTTTTAGCATCGCTTGACAAAGGCTCTTCACCCTTTTGGAATATTTCAAAAGTCTTGTGTAAGAAGTACAGCAATATGCCAATACTAAGGCACAATGGCACCCCTTATTCAACTGTACAAGAAAAATGTGATTTGTTAGCCAATTCATTAAAACTGAATCATGAGCTTTCAGCAAATCTAAGTGACTCCAACACTATTTCTGATGTTGCTTGCTCAATAGACTCATTTCAAGCCTCTAATGTTTGCCTCAGCAACAACTTTCTAAAATCAGATGATAAAATAACCGATATCTTAAAAAATCTAAAAAAGATTCATCTTGTCCATCCTCATACAGGCCAATAAGCCTTTTATCTTCTTTAAGTAAAATTTTAGAAAAGGTAATCAAAGAAAAAATCTTAAAATTTTGTGACGAAAATCATATTTTTCCTATCCAGCAATTTGGTTTTATAACTGATCATAACACTTCTCACCCCCTAGTTAGAATAAAAACAAGAATTAAAGATAACTTTAATGCTGGTAAGTCAACAGGCATGGTATTACTTGACATAAAATCAGCCTTTGACTCAGTATGGCAAGACGGATTAATTTTTAAAATGATCAACTTTAATTTTCCACAGGAATTGATAAAACTAATCCAAAGTTTCTTAAAAAACCGAACATACAGAGTTTATATAGGCACAAATTACTCGTCAAATATTACAATTTCCGCCGGCTGCCCCCAGAGATCTTGTTTATCGCCAATATTGTACAACATATATACATCGGATTTCCCTTTTTTTGTTGATTGCTCCTCATCAACTTTTGCAGATGACACTGCAGTTTTTAGCTATGGAATTTTATCGGATGATACTATCACCAGCCTCCAAAATGCATTACTCCAATTAGAAGAATATTTTAAAAAATGGAAAATTCTTATAAACTCGGAAAAAACACAAGCCATCTATTTTACACGTAAGCCTAAGGCCTGTTTCCTCCCATAGAGAAATCTTTGCATTAACAACACAAATATGCTTGGGATGATAAAGTTAAATATCTCGGTATTGTTCTAGATACAAAAATCATCTTTAGTCGCCATGTTTCATACGTAATAGATAAGTTATATAACGTATCAAGTCTACTGTACTCGTTTATAAACAGAAGGTCCACCCTAAGCCAAAGTAATAAAATCATTCTTTTTAAAGCTATTTTTACTGCTGAAAATGATATATAACCTGCCACGCTACTATTCTACAAGACGATTGTATTTCATTACCGATATTGCTATGGTTAAAGACAGAATTTCAAAACTCACAAATAACTATGATCTCAGATGCCAAATGTCTGAATATAACCACATCAACCAATTGACCGTCTTAACGTAGCCTTAAGTTTTATATACAACAAAAATATCTTTTTTTGCTTTATTAGGTTTTGTTACTTTTTGCCTAAAAATGCATAAATTTTAAACATAGTACAACAATTTTATTATTTGAAAAAAATTCTAAGTAGAAAAGGTGTGTATTGCCTGAACTCTTAAGAAAACTATATTTTGTTAAATGTAAATATTTTCTCATGTTATGTAAATAAATGGAATTGAAATTGAATTGAAGTTTCTTCGATTGTTCTGGACTTCGAAACTGTATGAACTATAATAATGAACTACTTTCCGCTTAAGAGCACATGTCTCATGAATTAATATTTTTAAATATCTGACCTGCCACTACTATACGATTTTACCTAACAAATGTAAAAGGTGAAGGAAGTTTAAAAATTAGAATATACCGAATAAATATATGAATATCTGTATGTCTGCATAGAAATTGTATAAAGAAAATATATATGAAACAAACGGAAGCAACAACCAAATTCGTAAAGAAACCCCAAAAAAGTCATAGTGGTAGTTGTAGTAATACATTATACTACTTACACCAACAGCAACAACATTCATTCATACATGTAAATATTACAATTCAAAATTCTAAATGTGTGCAATTTTGAAGAAAATTTTTGTATACCTCAGGAAATGTCATATAGTATGTATGTACGAGTATTCAAACACGTACATAGTACATCAGCATATGAATGTAGAAATGTATTCTATTGCTTTTCGATATCATTTGTGTTTGATGTACGAGTATGATGACGAAGTGAAATTTGTAACTTTCATGGTAGAGATCTTAGATCACGTACAACTCTTCATCATAGATTTTATATTTTGACAGGAAGAAAACGTTTAGTTTTAAAAGTTGTAGTTTTTTATTTTTTATTGCTCCTTATTTTATGTTGTTTCTTGTTGGCAGGTTTCACTTCAAAAAACAATCATTTGCAGCTTTTAAAGGCGTTACTTAGAAATGTTTTAGATGTTTTAGTTGAGGTTTAGAAAATTGTAAGCAATTTTCGTAGATTAAATTAGCATTAGGGGGTTTGTCGTATACTATGAGACAATGTAACAATTGAATACAATGTAACAATTTACAATGACAAGGTCTTAAAATGTTAAATAAATTGTTATTGAATTGTAAGTATTAAAAAAAAATGTTATGCCATAAAAATGTCATGTTAACCCAAGAAAGTAGACAAGACTGGAAAATTTGTTTACTTAATGAATAATATATCTGCATTAATATGTTTAGAAAAAGTTCTGTAAATCATAATGATTATGATAACAAAGCAAATATTTTATTCTTACTCCCCACACCCAAAAAAAAATATGAACTAGAATTTAGAAAAAATTACTTATTTGGAGAAAAAATTGAAATGAAAACGACGCCAAAGCCTTTTTTTACCAATATTTAATAAAATTTTCCTTTAAATTAAGATAAAAATTTTACTTAAAGTTTGGTAAAAATTTCTGAATTATAGAAAAATTTTCCTATTGAAAACTAAATTTTTAGTAGAAAACAGTAAAATTTCCTTCTAATTAGTTCATATATCATGTTAAATTTTACTGTTAGTTAGGAAATGTTTCCTTGGTTTTAAGAAAAATTTTATTTTATTTAAGTTTATTAGATATTTTTTTTTATCTAAAAATAAGAAAATATTTTCTAACATCAAGTTAAATAGCACTTCTATTAAGTAAAAATTATTCTTGAATCTGACAAAAATTTTCTAATAAACATAAAACAGTTTCTATAATAAAGTTAATAATATATAACCATATATTTTAAAGTTCTTTACACACATTCTGTAAGTATTTGCCTACATTCGGAGGAATTCCACTTTATGAGGACACTGCTTTCAACAAGCTTTTTGCTATACATTTTTGTCTTTAAATTAAATTGAATTAAACTAAAGTCATATATTTAAAATATAAAATAAAAATTTCATTAGCAAAAAGGTAAACAAAATAAACAAATTTACTGCAGCTCTATCCTTGATAGAACTAAAAAAAGTGATGCCCTAAGTGACACACGGAGTCTATGGCTAAGGAACCTTGGGGGTCCTTTGTCTTCTTAAATTAACTAATTTAAGGAAATTGTTGCAAAAATAGTGAAAAAAATTGTTTTAGTGTCTTCAGTAAATATAAAGTTTAATAGGCACAATGTGAATTATAGGAAAGCCATTATTTCGTAATATATAAAATGTGCTTGCGATATTTTGTATTATAGGCAGCAAACAAAATTATTACATAAAAGCGCATATTCGAAATTTTTCAGCTAACAAAATTATAAAATATATTTTAAGCTACTATAAGTTCAATATTTAAGAATGTTAAGTTTAGAGATGGACGCATGAGCAATTTTTGACTCACGTTTACGAACCAAAAATTAGAATCATATACAATAATTTTTTTAATGAATACGGTAATTTGGAATTTACCTGAAGAAATTTTTAGGTAAAACATCCAATACCTACCCAGCAAAAATGAAGCAATAAAAGCTGCCAAAGAAGCAATAAAAGCATCACTACCATGGCAAAGGCATCACTTCATTTCTAATGGTTTAATCGATATTAACTTAGCGTGTCATGGGATGGAAGTTTTCAAATGTAGCTACTAGCATTACTAATACTTTACTCTAAGGAAGCAATGATAATACAATAATAAGGTATTCTGATGTTCATATACTTTGTAGTATTTAAGCTTTGATGAAAATTCATTTCATAAGAATGCAGAAAAAATAAGTTTAAAGAAGCGAAATGTATGCATTATTAAAACAAATAAATAATTCTGCATTAGTGAAAAAGCATTTTTGAAACATTTTTCAAAAATTTTAATGAATTTTTAGACAAATTTTAAAATATTTTTGGATAATTTAAAAACTGGTTGTACAATTTGGAAACATTTTTAGACAATTTTAAAATATTTTTGAACAATTTTAAATAATTTTTGAACAATTTAAAAAAATTTTTGAGCAATTTGAAATAATTTTTACACAATTTTAAAATTATTTTGATAAATGCTGAATTAAAACTGGAAATGGTGTAGTGTTAAATAATAAACATAATGCAAAAATACACAGATTGTGTCGTCATAAATATTTAAGGCTGAAAAAATGCAAATGACAGGCCAGTCAGTTTCAATTAAAGGTTAAAAAAGTCTGTTTTGCTTAATATTTCAAAACTTTTATAAAAATTACATAAATTCTAACCCTCATGGAAATTTTAACTAAAATATAAAAAATGATTTAATAAAAAAATTAAAAAAGTTCATCAGACCTATTTTCTCAATTTGAATAAATGCTTAAGATTCAAAAAAAAATATATATATACGACATACTATATCTTATGCTTTAGAAGTAATGAAAAGTGATATTTTAAGATATGCATCGGTTTTATATCCAGATCACTGCATTTGAAGTATGAACACATGAATTCTTTTGGAAGTGCCTTAGAATAATACCAAAAAATCATAAAAGAATATCAACTGAAGCAATGAAAGAAGTTATAGTCACAGAATGACTACCATATTTTTGCTGGGTAATGTTATTATTTCTCAAAAATTAGGAAAATTTTACTTGGAAAAAATTAAATTTTATTAATACTTATTTGAATTAAGTTGCATGAAAATTTTTCCTAGATATAGTTTATAAAATTTTTAGTCAAATAAATTTGTATTATTAAAATTAATTACTTTTTGTTTTTAATTGCCTAAACAAATTTTTGGAAAAATATTCTTATAATTTAGAAATTGGTAGACTTAAAACTGAATTTTGAAATGGCTTTCTAGAATTTAGGTTATTTTACTACCCGCGAGAAAAAAATTAACACACTTAATGTGTGTTCACGTACTTTCTCATTTTAAGTTAAACGCATTTTTTGAACTAATTGGGAGTAAATTAAACTCTAAATTCTTTTTTTTAACTAAACTTAGTTTTATTACATTTAAGTATGCAAATTTCTTAAAACTGAGATGTTTTTCTTAAAAATTGATATATTTTTATTTAATATATTTGTTTTTTTTCCTAAAATCAAGAAATATTACTTAAGAAATTGATAAGACATTTCTGAGTATATAAACTATTTAATTTTTATGCAAACATAGGAATTTTTTATTAATATTAAGAAAATTTTTGTAATGCCCAAATTTTGTAAATCTCTTGCTTTCAACGCCTCACCTCACTTTCTAATGCAAACGCGAATGTAAAAAAATCGAATTGTATAAATCCCTACGTCATTGCGTTGGACTTTTACGTTTTCTTTTTAATTGTCAAACCAAAATAATAGCAAAACATTTTCTTGTTTTATTCCAGAGCGGGTTACAAATGCATATAAATTTATTTTGGAAAAGGTAAAAACAATTTATAAAATGATTTTGCTCAATATTTAATAATTTACCTGCATTTATGCATATATGGAATTTTTGTTTGCTTTGTTACATTTATCCCTACTTTTCTGCTCAAAACACATATTTAAGGCGCCTGAAACCTAAACCCGTAAAAAAACAGTATGGAGCAACTTTTGAAATTTTTTTTAATTTTCAACTTTTTTTAGAGGCATTTTAATTATTTCCACGACATATCGACCCGAGAACAAAAAAAAAACAAAATTCCGAAACTGCTTAATAAAAATAAAATTTATTGCAAATTAATTAAAAATTGTGTGTTTATAAACAATTTGAAAAATAATTTCAAACAAACGTTCAACCAATTCAAGTGATGGTTTTGACATTTTAAGTCAAATTTCAAATAACGTAACGATCAGTTGTTTCAACGCGAGGAATCGCTTCTTTATTCAAGTGACTTACAAAATCGATTTTTTTATAAAATGATGTAAAGTGAGACGTTGCGTGTTGCATAATGAGGGCATAAGTTTTAATAAAATTTTACTTAAATTGAGGGAAATTTTGGATTAATTTTTAGCTCGTCTTTTTTTTTTTTGAGTGTAGAATTTAATATTAAAAAAAATATATATTAAAAATTCCAAACACTTTAATTAAACTACAACTTTTTAAAACGAATTAATTTAAAGTTTAGAAGTGCGGCTAAATAATTTTCTCTGACTGTAGTGTACACTAATTATAAACAAGTATATCCTATTATAATTTAAATAATTTCAGTTTATATACTCGTATTTTACAAAATAATATTATAAAATATACTGTTTGATATGATTAATTTTCACAACCCCGTGATAATTAAGTGAACAAATATTTTTGTTGTTTTTGGTTTAACCTCTACAGACTGTTAAAAAAAAGTTGCTCTATAGTGATGTGTTGAACAAAATGTGGTTAAAAAATAAAGCCGGCTCTGAAGAGATGTTTGTGTTGTAAAAAACTCACACAAACTTATATGTTTAATTTTAGCATGTATGAGTAAGTGACGAACAGAATTTTAAAATAATGAATTAAGAAAACAAAAAACAAATATGCTTTATAATATTTATGGAACAATTTATTCAATAAAAAGTTTAATCGTATTTATGAAATATGTAGCGAAAAATTGCTTTAACATTTGTATATTTTGTTAAGATTTATAATTTGCTGTCAATATAAATTATATTTATTTTATCAAATTTCAATTAAATCAATTTTTTTGTTTTCAAGTTACAAAGAGTTAAACAGAGCTTTAAAACAGTGAATTTCTAGAAATAGCTTTATCGTATTTCTAAAAATTTTCACAGTATCTAGAACCTACTCACAAAATAATGATTAATTTTAGGCCATAAGTACATCTGTGTTGTAATACAGATCTAACAAGAAAATCAACTCAACCCTAACACACCAATTTAGATGAAACTGGAATATGTGGTAGGGGCAAGGACTTGATTAAACTATAGAATGTGCAGATAGCAAAATAAAAAGCTTAACAGAACACAAAATTTGTGAAACTTAAATTTCAGAAATTTAAAGATCAAGTTTGGGATTTTAAATTTTTCCCCGTTTCAAAACATTTTTATCCCCTGTTTAGTGTTTCATCTCCATTCGTTCCCGATTAATTCCATTTAGCTACTCTTGTCTAGTGTCTAATTATCGTTCAGTCCCCTTTTTAATGAATTTCGTTCCCTTTTCTCTTGTTTCGTTTACACTTATTCCCGGTTCCATTATCATGCCATACTATTCTCATGCTATAGCATGTCTCTAGCCAAATCGGTTTCAGCAATTTGTTAAGGGGGGACTTCTCTCTCTTCCATTTTGCAAAGTTCCTCTAGAAATTCCAGGCCATCACTTGTAAAATAATTATTCATACAAGGAGGGTCATCGTATGAATAATTATTTCGTAATTTCAATATTTTTTTTTTAAATTCTTCATAATTTTTTAAGAAACGTTTCATAAATATAATGAAACATCCCTACCAAAAATTGCCAACTGATAAAAAAGGTACTGGCAAGCCACTGTTTCTCTTGTAAACCCACCCTGTAAGAAATAACCACAGGTATGATCATATAATATTATAAAGGGTGATTCAATTTTAAGGGCCGATGTTGGTTTTGAACAATCACAAATTATTTAGGAAATTATTGTCATTTATTTTTATTATAATAAAAAGGTATGGTTAAATTATGTATGGAACAAAATATCAGCCAAATGGCCGCCGCAACGTCGTCGGCACACCTCCATCAAATTTTCGATGACGGTGAGGCATAATTGAGGTTCTATGCCGTTGGTGTGCCGAATTATCTCATCTTTTCCCTCTTGAAATGTTGCTGGCTTATCGATGTACACCTTTTCTTTTAAATAACCCCAAAGAAAGAAGTCCAATGGTGTCAAATCACATGATCTTGGCGGCCAATTGACATCGCCACAACGTGAGATAATACGGCCATTGAATTTGTCGCGCAAAAGAGCCATTGTTTCGTTAGCCGCGGCACCGTCTTGTTGAAACCACATATCGTGCACATCCATATCCTCAATTTCTGGCTTCAAGAATTCCGTTATGATCGACGGCGAGTCGGGGTTGACGGCTATTCTGACACACTATCGCGAACAACAGCAATGTTTTCCGCCAAACGAATTTGGCGAGCATGCACAGCTGTTTTCTCATTTCCTACAGACCCGATATATGTGCACAATTATCCCGATCGTGGACACATTTGGTTGATTATGCTGACCAAAAAAATCACAAAGTGCATTTTAATTTGAACGCCTATTTTCATAATAAGCCTGAATAACTTTAACGCATTGCTCGATTGTGTATCTTAAAATAGAAAAATTCTTAGATTCTAAAGACATTTTGAAGATTTTTTTAGATAGTCCTTATTGTCTCAAATTTTTATTTTAGAAAATGTCCTTAGAATCTAAGAATATGTCTATTAGAATAAGTCCTTCGAATCTAAGTATATTTGATGATAAAATGTCCTCAGAAATTAAGAATTACTTATTGCAAGAAAGGCCTTAGAATGTTAGTTTTTTTTAACAGTTTGCTGTTTCTGAGAATTTTACTTTAGGGAAACCTCCATTGAATCTAAAAACGTTTCTATCATACAAATTTCTAAAAATTTAGAATTTTCTATAAGCAACCATTTCGTACAAAACCACTCTTGGGTTCTACAGAATTTTTCTTATTAAAAAATTTTTGTTATTTTATTTTGTCAAATTAAAGTTTTCTAGGGTACGCATATATACTAGCAAGCAAAAATTCTATGAACAAAAGTATAACTAATAAAATAATAATTAATGATAAAAAAACAACCTTAAGTTCAAAAAATTAAGAAGTTTAAAAATAAAAAAAAAATATTTATTAATATGCTTAGTTATTTTTCCACAAGAAAATCGTTTTTTTTTACAAAAAATTAATTAATTAAGATATTGATTTTTTATATTTATTGTTATTTATATAGAAAAGAATTAAAAAACAAAAAATCTTTTTGTAGAATCTTTTTGAAAATGAATTTTTCGACAATGATTATAAATGTATTATCATTATTGCATGGGTGACTGTATCGACATAATTTTTTCTATGAAAACAGGACAATATTGTGACTCTAAATGTCAAATTCGTGTTATAATTGATTTATAATTATTTATTGATTGTTGTTAACATTTTATAGTTCCATAATTATCATATTTTTTTCATAGTCAGAATTTTTGTTAACATAGTATGGATACAGCCAATCATGTTATAAAATAGAAAACGGGAATCATGAAATCAAGAAATATTTATTATAATAATGATGGTAGTGACCATATTGATGGTTATAACCTATTTACAAATTATTAAATTGTTTGTGAAAACCATACCCGAATGCAGCTAGTGATAATGTTGAAACCATGTGTTTTCTCTAAGTGTTTTTTGTAAAACTAATGTTTTGCCGGTAGCATTCGGAAATTTCTTTTCCAGTAATGTTTTCACAAACCATTCAGTTGTATTATATTTTTATAGTACTTTTCCATATCTTACATTTTTAAGCAAGATTTATTAATGTATAAGATTAAGATCGAACAGAATTGCAAAATTTTAAATGGATTATTTGGAATTTAAGGTATTTGGAATATACAAAATTTTTTCAAATGCCTAAATTTTGCCAACGGTGGGAAGTTTGCTGTAACCAACGATTATAAGCTGTTATTATGCGGGTAACAGGGCAATACTGTCAATATTGTTAATCCGCCAGCAATGTGCGGATTATATTTTTCTGCCAGGGAGGCTATCAAATTGCATTTTTATCAAACATATTCTTCATAAGTATAAAGTGTTACATTTGATAAAAATCTGTAAAATAGTTTATAATATTTATTAAGTTTTTCATAATTTCATTTTATGCTTATCAATTTATTCCTTTAAACAGCACGTGCTAATTTAGTGATATAACGAAATGAATTTATAAAAAAATACTTACTAAAAAATATGTATGTTTATTTAATAACCACATGTTTATTTGTTTGAATTTATTTTTTTTTATTCATTGTTTGTTAAAAAAAAAATATTAAAAAAAGAATAAATTATTTACAAAATTCACTTGCACAAGTTTATTAAAATAAATAAAAAAGTTAAAAGTAAAATTATAATAATAAAAAAACTTCTCTATCATAAATACGTAGTTACATTTTTTGATATGATATTTAGATAACAAATGTAAATTATTAAAAAAAAATACAATAACAATAAATCGAATTGTAGAAAATAATTTTTTTTTATTGTTTAGAAAATTCTCACAATGAACATAAAAATGTTATAGCTCAAGGGGCCTAAAACAAAAATATTCAAAACATTTTGCCAATTTGTTATTCAATTTTGTTGTTATTGTTGCTGAAGTATACATTGTAGGTTCTACTGCTAATTTTGCTGAACTTTGTCATTTGTTGCCTTCAATTTACAAATATGCTTGCTTATGTTTTTTCTATTATTAAGGGTATTCATGGGTGAATGTTATTTTAAAATTAAACAAAAGTATTTTGGCTATACAATTAAAACTACATTGCAGTCAATGCTTTAATTTTAATATTTATTTTTTAAGTTTCAGTTTTTTCTTCTTTTGAGACAACATTTTTACACTTGTTTGAGGGGAGTGCAAAATTGTCAGATTTGTGGAATGTTATTCCCACACTTAAAAAAGTTTGTCTGTTAAAATAACTGAAAATGTCATTTAAAAGAAATGATATTTCATTTAAAACCGGTCTACTTAATTTTCATTTAAATTAAATGCAATTTGTTATTTATTTTTAAATGTTGATTAATCAACTGACACATCCGTAAGAAACAAATGATATAATCAGTTAAAATAAATGTCAAAATTTTTCCCACCAAACCTTAAAAAATAAATGTTTTTTTCATTTATTTTAAATTATTTCCGTTTTGTATTTTTTTTATATACTCATACAATACAAAATGTATGTATGCATATGAAGCTATAAACACTTTTTGTGTGAATGTATTTGTATATGTATGTGTGTTTATGAAGTTCTTGTAAATTGTATTGAAAAATTTTGTATATATACAACCAATTTAAATAAAAAAACAAATTGAAATTTTTTGAATATTTTTTTTTGAAACAGACAGCAAACAAAATTTAAATTTGTAATAACTGTTACGGACACAAATAAACCACAAATTTCCGTTTTGTGGGTAAATTTTTATTAAATTTCAAACAAATGAAAAAAATAAATGAAACTGAAAAATATCGGTAAATGATAGTAAATCATTTCGAATAAATGTATAAAAAAGTTAATATAGATATTTCTTTGAAAAATAAATGTATCTTCCTTTATTTTTAAATGGAACGGAAAACTTTTTTATTAAACTACAAACAGTTAACTACATATTATTCTAAGTGCAGGTGATGTTTGCGCAATCCAACAAAATCTAAATTAATAACTGGAATACACTTATTATTTTATTGTTTTTAATATTATTTTTGTATGTGTTATCAATTTTTTTTTTCATTTAGGTTTTATGTAGATAGATAGAAAAAAAGTATATGAGTATTACGTGATTACTTTATTGACTCTTCCATAGACATTGGGTTATAAAGTTCTACCAAATTTGAATATTAATTTAGTCAGAAAATTAAAGTCGGTCACCATTTATATGGAAATACCCTACACTGAAGTAAAAAATGTTTAATTTTATTTGAGCATTCTTACATGAGAAAAAAAAACCATGTGACATTATGCGAAAAAGCCTTTTGTATTTTTTTTGTTTTCGTAGTGTATACGAATCTTTTGTATATTTTACGAAATTCACTTATACTAACAAAGGTTGGTTTAATAAAAAATCAATTATTGAATTTAACACACTAAATCTAAATTAAAAAAATTGTAGATTTTGTATATTTTCGTGGTGCGAAATAATTAAATATTTTGCATAATGTTCAAAAGAACTTTTTTTTTACCAGTAAGTATGTGCTGATGTTTGTAAAAACAAAAAAAATATTTGACCAAGATTCACTTTTTAATATGACGAGTGTTTCACTATTAATGTCATATCGATGAAGTGTATTGATTTTGGTATAAATCGGTCCATGTTCACAACTACAATCAGTAAAAAAGCTTCATCAGAAATATTTCAGTATATTTCTGATGACAGACTTTCGTCCAATTAAAGACTTCATTAATATATTGAAGCTGTTTCATAAAAGTTCGGATTTATGACAGGCTTCTTTATATATAAAAAAAATGTTTCTTAAATATGATGATGAATTAATATAAATTTTTTGAAAATATTTCATAAACAGGATGAAGCATTTATATGCAAACTTTTACCTCATTAACTCAAAAATCCATTATAAGTACTACTAAGCGTATGAGTATTAATTATTACTTAAACATATTACTCATACGCATTGTTGGTCATATTTGTTGAATAGTTTTAATATTTATACCCTTCACCATAGGTGGAAGGGTATATATAAGTTTGTCATTCCGTTTGTAATTTCTACAATATTGATCTTAGACCCTATAAAGTATATATATTCTGGGTCCTTATGAAGAGCGAAGTTGATTTAACGATGTCCGTCTGTCCGTCTGTCCGTCTGTGTGTTGAAATGGGTTTTCCGAAGAACCCAGACATGATGAGGACTTGATTCTTTTTTATTTCTGTTACATGTGATCCATTTCTGTTTGCTATTAAAAATCAGACAGATCGGTTAATAAATGTCTGAGATATTAGCAAAAAACCAGGCCTACCTCTAATTTTTCCAGTAAAATCCCTTTGTTTAATATGTATGTAGAATTTTGAGCATAACAACACATCCATGTGTTAAAAATCTTTTCTTTCATCTCCACCTTTTATACACAAACAACACACATACAAAGATTTGTCATTTAAATAAAAACCAAACAAATCTCTAATTAACGAAGACTTTTATATATGTACCTCTATTGACGATGATTTTGTGTGAGCTTCAATAGCTCAGTTGTCTAGACGCTGTGTCACAAATACTTCTTTTTTCTCTAAGGCCGTGGGGTTCGAGGTTCAAATCTCGGTGAGGTCAATTAACTTTTTTTTTTACATTTTTTTTTATTATTTTCTTAAGACTTTTTTTTTTTTGCTTATTTTTGGTTTTTTTTAACATTTAATAATTAATTTATATAAAATTTTATATTAATAATTAAATAATCCATAAATAGGCTAAAAACATCAACATTTTTATAAAAACCCTCTGATACAAACAAAATACAAACGTTTTTATACCTTTCACCACAGGTGGAAGGGTCGCGGGTTCGTTAAGTTTTTTTTTTGTTTATTTTTTGTTTTTTTTTTACATTTAATAATTAATTTAAATAAAATTTTATATTAATAATTAAATAATCCATAAATAGGCTAAAAACATCAAAATTTGTATAAAAACCCTCTGATACAAACAAAATACAAACGGTTTTATTTCTATTTTTTGCTCCGATTTAAAAGAATTTATAAAAAGATTTTTAAACCATTTTATTTCTCACATATTAAGAAAATTTTATACATAATTTACCTTTGAGTGCAACTATTTTAGGTCATAACTTATAATAATTTATAAAAAAAATTATAAACTATTTTCCTTCAAATTTTTAAAATTAAGCTAAAGAAATTACAAATATTTCTAATAAAAAAGCGAAATAAAATCCTAAATGCAAATTTGCCAGCTAAATCAAACTATTTTGTAGAAATAAAACACATGCAGTTCTAGTGATTTCTTTTAACGATTTGTTGAAATTCTTTTCTTTCACCTCTTAACCTTTTATACACAAACAACAAACACTATTCTAGAGCTGTATTATGACCTATGGATACGTCTTATATAGCAAAAGATCGAAAATCTTTAGTATAACATATTTGCTGGAAAACTCGGATTTATCGGTTCAGATACAAAAAAGTTATGCCCAAAACATACATTTTTTTAAAATACATATTTCCTGGAACCATAAATCTTCCCGAGTCCAAGTTTTATCTCCAAACTAAATGGTTAATTTCCTCTTAAAGGCGTCCGTATATAAATCTGTCCATTTCATATATGTCCATATATAAACTTCAGTTTTTTCCCAACCATGGTGAAGGGTATATAAGATTCGGCATAGCCGAATTTAGCCGCTCTTACTTGTTATTCAATAATATTGGTTATATCTTTAGAAATTATCGATGAAAATTCTTAATATAAGTCTTGATTTTTTTAGATTGATTTTTTCAGGATTATGATTGTGCCAACACTATAATATAGTTATCATTTTATTTATATATTTTAGAATTTATCAGGTTCGAGATCATAATTAAATATTCACCCTTATTCTAGTTGTCGTTATCAATGTCGTCGTCGTTATTGAGTCAACATCACTTTGCTTCGACGTCGACATCACTTCGACACCAAATTGGTATTCTAAACAGTGTTGTATTGACGTCGACAGTTTATCGATTTAAACAAAAACACATCTCTAAAAATTGAGTAGGCAGATTTATTTTGTTTATTATTTTTGCGAAAAAATGTTTTTATGTGTAATTTAAATTCTGATACCAGTGATGAAGAAAATAAAGAAAATCTAGCATTGGAAAGAAGACTTCTCATACAAAAAATCCAATATCTTTAATCTACCGGATAACAAGTGAGTAGCAAAATCAAAGTCTGTTACTTTAGAGAATGTTAAATTTCAAATTTTTTTAAAAGGTTTGAAAGTTACTTTCGGCTGAATAAAACAGCCTTCAAAGATGTGCTGGAAACATTAGCACCTAATTTGAAAACCGGAATCAAGTCCACATTTATTTCCAAAACAATAAAGTTGGCAGCTACATTAAGATTTTTAGCCCAGGGGTCGTACCAGCTCAGTGTTGGAAACGACTTTAACTTAGGGTTCAGCTGTTTGTGAAACTGTAGAAGATTTGCCACAGCTTCTCCCAGCGGGCTCAATATAAATTGCTTGAATCTTCCGCCACCTGTAGCATTACACTTGGCTTTGTTGGCTACCATTTTCTTTTTAACTTTAAATTTTAAGTCTCACCAAACCTACAAATAAATTTTGTTATATTTTTATAATGCACTTTATATGATCATGCTTTCTTTACCTTCTGCCATCCATCTCACATTATTCTCGGTGGGCCAAGTGCATTTAATAAATTTGATATTTTCAGTCATTACTTTTCCTCAAGTCGTTACTAAAAATTGTGTCGACAAAATCAGAGTCGTTTCAAGAAAATATCGTCATCACATTTTCTTACAGAATACCAAATACTTGTCGACAGTTATCAATTATTTTTGATAACAACAAAGGGGATACCAATTTAAAAAAAATCCCAAGACGACATTGTCTTGTGTCGATGACGACAACTAGAATAAGGGTGATTACTAATCAATAGTAAACACTATTTTTTTTTTAAATGGAGTAAACACTTTCGACCGGAGCGACCAGGTCATCGTCAACCTCCTTATGAAGCACCCAACCCACAAACAACTCATTGTTTTTAATAAAAGCTATGATAATAAAATAAACATAATTTTGCCATAATATGGTCCCTACAGTTATAATATGATTCGAGAAATTTTTTTCCTAAAGAAACAATTTGATATTAAGTAATTTTTTATTTTTTTGATTTACAGATTCTACGCAAAAATACTTAAAATTAAATTTAAATTATAAAGACTTTTTTATTAAAAAAATATTTTCTATGGACTTTTTGTAATAGAAAAATTCTTAGAAGCTAAAGAAAGTTTTAGCATTTTTAAGAATATTTGTACTAGAAAAAATCCGTAGAATTTAAGTATTTTTCATGATCAATTAATAACATATTTTAAAAAAAATATTATTTTTTTTTACTGAAAAGCAATAAAAATATCAAATCTTTTTGGCAACGAATGGATTAATATAAATTATAATGTTATATATAAGGCATTTTCAAAAATGAAATCCCCCAGGTGAAAATGATCATATATTATCATTTTCACATGGGTAAAAACTGCTGGATTTTTTTTTATAAAAACAATACAGTTTTATGACAGTTTATGTCAAATTCATGTTTCATTTGATTTATAATTACCCAGCAATAAAAATGGTAGTCATTCTGTAACTATAACTACTTTCATTGCTTCCTAAACTTCAGTTGACATTCTTTTATGATTTTTTGGTGTTATTCTAAGGCACTTCCAAAAGAATTCATGTGTTCATATTTCAAATGCAGTGATCTGGATATAAACCCGATGCATATCTTAAAATATCACTCTTCATTACTTCCAAAGCATAAGTTGTAGTATATCGTATATTTTTTGAATCTAAAGCATTTATTCAAATTGAAAAAATAGTTCTGATGAACTTTTTTAATTTTTTTATCATCATTTTTTTATATGTTAGTTTAAAATTTCACGAGGGTTAGAATTTATGTAGTTTTGCAGTTTTCATAAAAGTTTTGAAAAATCAAGAAAAACAGATTTTTTTTAACCTTAAATTGAAATCAGCTGGCCTGTCATTTGCATTTTTTCAGCCTTAAATATTTATGACGATGCAATCTGTGCATTTTTGCATTATTATTTATTATTAAATACTACACCATTTCCAGTTTTGATTCAGAATTTATCAAAATAATTTTTAAATTGTGTAAAAATTATTTCAAATTGCCCAAAAATGTTCTAAAATTGTGCAAAAAATATTCAAAATTGTTCAAAAATATTTTAAAATTGTCTAAAAATATTTCCAAATTACACAAACAGTTTTTGAATTATCCAAAAATATTTTAAAATTTGTCTAAATATTCATTAAAATTTTTGAAAAATGTTTCAAAAATGCTTTTTCACTAATGCAGAATTATTTATTTGTTTTAATAAAGAGTATTTGTATATCAATGCATACATTTCGCTTCTTTAAGCTTATTTTTCTGCATTCTTGTGAATTAAATTTTCATCAAAGCTTAAATATTACAAAGTATATGAACATTTTTCACTCATGCATCAGAATATTAAATCATTGTATTATCATTGCTTCCTTAGAGTAAAGTATGAGTAATGCTAGTAGCTACATTTGAATACTTCCATCCTATGACACGCTAATGTTAAATTCGTCGATAAAACCATTAGAAAAGAAGTGATGCCGTTGCCATAGAGCAATTCCATATGAAAACGATCAAAATTGGCAAATTTTTGGACGACCCCTCTCCGATTTTAAAATAAATAGTCTCAATCAATTGCCCAGCAAAAAATAATGTACCTACATATTTTTTTTTTTTATAGTGACTGGTTTAGTGGTGGTGTACACCACTGTCATGTGACAAAATTGAAGAATTCTTCATAAGGGACCTCATTGAAAGTTGTTAAAAAAAAAACTACTAAAGCGATCCCAACGACTGATAGCTCGTTGGAAAGGTATTGAATCAGGCTTTAATTGAAAAATAAAATTTTCCTAAGTTTTCTCAGAAATTTACCTTTTTTCCCATGAAAATTAAATTTTCCCATGAAAATTAAATTTTCCGATTTTCCACAAAACTCCTAAATTTTCCGGCTAATTTTATTTTTTTTTTGGATTCCTCATAATTTTTGCTTTAAGAATCAGCAATAAAAAAATGGGCCCCGACTCCTTGTTTGGACAAGGAGAAGAGCATTTAAGAGACCACCTTGTTCTCATTGTTTTTATATTTTTTATAATTGAATTATTTTTAATTATTTAACATTATTTTATTTTATTATTAAAAATATATTTTAAAAATTATTTTACAGTTAAAAATACATTTATGAAGAAAAAATCAATTTTTTTTTAAGAGCCCCAAGTTGAGTGTGTAGTGAATATGGTCTGCCTGCCTTCACAAGATCGGCCATAAATCCATGGATAATAGCAGCAGTAGCATGTAATGGCACACCAAACCCGACTGAGGCTACAGGTCATAAAATGTTTTGTAAATTTTTTAAATTACCAGGTAATAAATATTTCGCCTAAAATGACACGTGCAGAAACAAGTCATAAAACACGGATTTTCCATAAATATGGCGAAATATTTAAAGATTCAATACCTTTCCAACGAGCTATCACTCGTTGCGATCGCTTTAGTAGTTTTTTTTAAAACAACTTTCAATGAGGTCCCTTCAATTTTGTCACATGACAGTGGTGTACACCACCACTAAACCAGTCACTATAAAAAAAAAATATGTAGGTACATTATTTTTTGCTGGGCAATCGGTTGAGACTATTTATTTTAAAATCGGAGAGGGGTCGTCCAAAAGGTGATCGCTTTCATATGGAATTGCTCCATAGTAATGATGCTTTTATTGCTTCTTTTGGCAGCTTCATTTTTGCTGGGTATTCATTAATTGTTGTTAACATTTTATAGTTCCATAATTATCATATTTTTTCATAGTCTGAATTTTTGTTAGCACAGTATGGTTACAGCCAATCATGTTATAAAATAGGAAGTGAATGATTGTAGCGAGGATATTGATTGACTATTTATAAACCACCCATGTTTTTTCTCTGCGTGACTATAAAAATGCTCGTTTTAATAAATTCAGATATGTATATTTTGTAATGTGTTTTTGCCTATTACATTTAATCTACTGAACCGATTAAAAATACTGACCCGTAATAATAATCCCGCACTAAAGTCGGCTTTTTTTTAACATAAAAACGACTTTAAATTAAAAACTTGTTATTATATATCTTGCTATTATAGACAAAATTAAAATTAGTTTAAAGTTGAACCGGCTTTAAATGAATACCACATCAAATGTACTAAAAAATAAGCAAGTGGCAACATTGATCAGCTGATTTTCTATTACCTGAAGAAAAGGAAAAGTGTGTAAATAAAAAATTTACTATGTGAACAGGAAAGACTTTAGAAAAAAAGGAAAGAAAAGTGTATTTTATTTAGTAAAAATTTTTTAAATTAATATAAATAATGCATTATCCCTTATTTATTGATATAATTTTCCTTTTAATATTTTGCAATTTTAATAGTTTTTTCACAAATATTTTCTCTTTGATAAAACCAACTCCAGATAATTTTAATTTTAAAGCAGACTTTAACGGTTAAAATATACTTTTACTTGTCTATAGTAGGCCTAAAGTCAACTTTTAAGAAAAGTACATTTTAGAACTCCTGAAGTATATTTTATTTTTGACTATAATCACGTGCCACTAATTATAAAATTTGATTCTCATTTTATCCAAAAAAAAAAACGAAATGCTCAGTTTCCAGTTAAAATCCAATATTTTGCAAATACAGATTTTATTTACAGATAGTAAATTTATATTGATACCATCTGTAAATAAAATCTGTATTTGCAAATTTAATTTTTTATTTTTAATTTTCAAATTTAAATCAAGTATTTCTGGTATTAACGTTTACCAGGTACCCTGAATCATTCATACTGTAAAGTAGGCTAAAAATACAACATATTCTTTTGTATATGTCTCACCTTTCGTTGAATGTGCGTAAAAGTATTTTTGTTACGAACGTATATAGAATATGTTTGCAACATTTCTAAAGTTAGTAAAAAATTTGTAAACAGTTTTCAATCCCACTTTAATATTTTTGTGCTGATTTTTAGTAAAAAAAATATTATTTAGCAAATCTTTTTGCTATTTACATTTTAGAAACTATAGAGTTTTTACAGAATATTTACATATTTTTGTTGCTAATTTCAGAAAGCATTTTATAATTTTTTAAAACCGATTTGCTAAAATTAGAAAAAAATGACTAATTTTAAAAACTTAAACTGCCTTAAAATGTTACATAGATTAAAAAAGGGATCGGAAGTGAATATACCGGCTCATGTCTGAAAATAGGACATCCACTTAAAATAGCACTAAAAAGTTTTTTTTAGTTCTAAAAATCAGCCCTAAAAACAATTAAAATTTGACCTTAACAGTAAAAAAAAAAAAAAAAACTAAAATATTTTTCAAAACAGAAATTACCAAATTAAAACAAAATGATTAATTGGTTTATGTTTTAACAATTTTTAAGATTTTTAAGCCTTTGATTTTGTTTTTAATTTTGTATAAAATATTTTTTGAAAAAATAAATAAAATAAAAAAAATTTTATGCTCGATAAAACAAATGAATTTAAAATTTTGTACGGATTAATATTTAGTATTTTTTTTTGCTGATTTTAGCAAACAGATTTTAAATTCCACTTTACAAAAAGTATACTACTAATTTTTCTACTAATTTCATTGTACTACACTTCAGCAGACATGTGTTGCTAAGATTATCAAAAAAGACCGCTGGGCTCAAATTAGCAAAATTTTCCGGAATAACAGCAAAATTTTCAGTTGCCATTACAGACTTTTTTTGGTGAGTGTAAAATATCGTTGTAAAATAAACTAATGATATTTTTTTAACAATTTTAAAATTTAAATTTTATATAACTTTTTAAAGTATAAAAAAATATTTGGAAAATGTCACTAGTTTATTATTATACGTGTTTTTTGTCTCTACCGAAAATAAGGAGTTATTGAGATACAAGGTTGCGCAGAATGAAAATAAAAGACCAACCAATAAGCCAGGAAGCCAAAAGGTCATCAAATCAAAAATCCAGTTTTAGAAACTCTAGTTGAGTTGCAGGAAATTTTAGTACTTTAAGTTTAGCAAAGACTATGAAACTTTCACGATATACAGAGTTAAAAGCATGGCCAATGATTGGCTCAATTCTTTTAACGCTGTATATCCTGAAACTATCGTAGTCCTTGCTAAAATCAACGTATTAAAAATTTCGCAACTCTTCCAACTTAACTGGAGTTTCTGATAATGGCTTTTTGGCTTTGTGGCTTTCTGGTTGGCTTTTGATTTTTCTTTCTACACATCCTATTGTTAGATAGTCCTTGACTAAAGCTTCGATGTATTTATGATCCTTATATAATTATAAGACCATGTATTTTGGTACAATTTTATAGTAGCCCCTGCTGATCAAAATATTTTCTCTTATATTTTTGTACGGGATGCTGAGATGTGAATATTCACCTAAAATTTTGTTCACCTCAAAAATTTTTTCACCACAAAAATTAATTTCACCTCAGTTTTTTTCCAGCGCAAAATTTGTGTTTCACTTGAAAATATTTTTAACCACAAAAATATTTTTACATCCAAAAATAATTTTTTATGTCACAACAATTTTTTTCAGTCTATAATATTTTTACTTGATCACGGTGCATAGGGGCTTTTTAATTTAACATTTAAATATATTACAATATTTTAAACAAAAACACTGTAGAGGGCAGGGACAACAAAGTTGTGTACTCTATACTTTTGTGGTACTATTAGAGACTTAAAAGTACTATGATGCTACTTTGACTCATTTGGCCATACTTCACAGTTTTATTAATTTTTTATTTATGGGGACGTTTTTGTAAACAATTTCATGGAAATGCTGTTTGGTAGACGAAATTGGTACTATAAAAGATACCTCGTTTATCGATGTCGGAAATGGTTTTTCGATTAATATATCATATGTACCTCCTCAAATGTGTTTTTATTTTTTTTCAATATTTTGTGAAGTTTTTAAATGAAAAAAATTAAAAAGTACCAAAAAATATATTTTGGTACTTTATAAGAAAGTACCAAAAAATTTATTTTGGTACTTTATAAAAATTTATTTATAAAAATTTGTTTTGGTACTTTATAAAAATTTGTTAAATGGAATTTAGTACCTAATTAAAATTCTCAATCATCATCCCTGGTGGAGGGTGTTAACAAAATTTATAACCGTATTTAATGATTTCACTTTAGATCAACATTAAAATAGTGTGGTACAACCCATATCCCCACGCTGCTACTACATATTAGTCAATATAGCTGGGTAGTTTTTTCTTATTGATAAGCACCGTCGCTTAATGAGTACATATAGAAGCTATTTTTAAACTGAAGTCGAATACATTTAGGTAGTATTATTGTAATTAAACGTTTTGTAATTGTAACTAACTAATAACTATTAAGGAATTTTAAGGCAAGAAAAATTGATAAAATGAAATATAGTTCCTAATTAAATCCTAACAAAATCTATAGATTTCCCATCTCTGTGTATATGAAACAATGTACTTAATTGTGTGTCAAAATTCAAAATTGGTATCAAATACAGTTTATATAGCATGACTGGCTAAGTTCATACGTACAATTAACTCTTATTAAATTTGTTATTAAGTGTTCATATTTTACGTACGATTTGGTCCCATACGAATAAAATTTAATTTTGTCGCGACAATCAAATACACAGAATATATAATCAATTCTTTTTTTTTTTTTTGTTGAACCATCTATGCACCGATACAAAATATAAACATTTTTCATTTGCATTTGCTTTAAATTTAAAAATGTTTATAACTCTCTTTCTCTTGCTTGTCTGTTTTTATAACTGAAAAAAAAAACACAACATTCCATAAACATCATTGTCAATTTTTAATGCTATAGTGGTAGTAGTTGATTGTATTTGTAGTGGTAAATGTATTTAATAATTTGTATTTTATACAATATTTACATGTAGAGTTTAAAGAGAACACGTACGTATTCATATACATTAGGGTGACACTTTTATATAGAGATTATAATAATGGTATATTTTTGGTATAAAGTGACATAGAGAAATGAATTATAGGTGAAACAAATCGATGAAATGATGTTAGAATAAATACACCAAATACATGATAAAAATATCGTTTAACAGAGAAGCTTCAACTGTTCAGTTCTATGTGTTAAACATATTTAAATTGTTATACATTTTTACTAAATTGAAATATTAAGTGATTTATATAAAGTCATTACCCTAATATTATACACATGTAACAACTACTACTTCTTTTTTGTGTGTTGTATTTATTATTATTATTTTGTATAAATAGCCATATAGATGGATGGATAGACATGTCAGTCATGTCAGATGTTTAATGGACAGACATATAGATATTCACAACGTCTGTTAAAAATTAAAAAAGAAAAAATAAGAAGAGAAATTGCAGTGTGAGAACGAAAATGTATGTAAACATGTTTTGCATTTATAAATGATTAAACCAATGTTATAGGTGTATGATAAACATATTGTTGGTTTACAGTTGTGTAAACTTTACAAAACATTTTCTATGTATTGCTTAAAAATGTTTCAACTAATTGTTTAGAGACTTTTATATATGAAAAGCCAAATAGAATGGACATTTGGTTGTTTTTTATAACACAATTAAAAAATCAATTGAATATGAAAGACAAAAACAAATTTGATTTATAAGACTGTTATAAGAATTCTTTTAATTTTTATGAAAATCTAATTATGTTTTGCATACTCGACAATCCTGACCCTGGGATATATAATCCCAATAAGAATTTTTTGTAAGATATAAGATCACTATTTCAGTGTCCCTGTAGGCAACTTATCAATTTAAACTGCTTTAATTTCCTCAATGTTGTGAAATTCATTATTAGCTGACATGCATTCACTGACATATACTCTTATGTTTTTATTTACAATTTATAATGAACACTTTAATCTGCTTCAGGAAAGCAATTGCATTGAAAATAGAAATAATACAAAAATTTAAAAATTGCTGGGACGTATTGTCCCAAAAGACCCCAAAGGGTTAAGCTGTATTAAAAAAAAAAAAACAAAAAACAATTGAAACTAAACTTGTACTTAAGAACAAATTATTCCTATATTCTCTTGCGTATGTGTTATAAAAAATTGTATAAAAATATTATTCATACGCGCATATTATTTTAAACTATTTTGAAAATATAATTTTAAATTCACTTGTTCCAGCGCTCAAGTTCTTTCAGCAAATTTTTGAATGCCCCAAAGTAGGATCTAAAACTAGTTATATACGGGGGCTGATCATCAAGTACCACCTGTTAATAGACTACTGTCAAATTTTGAGCAAGTTCCGTAATTTACTTTGCGTTTAACAGCAGGATTTTTCGAGGTCCAAAAAATAGACATTTGTTTGATCAATAGTTTCATCGTTGCAGCTAAATATCTTTCCACCGAGCCATTTATTTACGTTTGGAAATAGGGGGGCTAAATCCGAAAAATAAGGCGAATAAGTGGGCAATTCGTAGCCTACTTCATGAATTTTTGCCATGGAAACTAAGCTGTCACACGATTCCGTTGGTGGTCGATTGTGAGAAAACGCGGCAGCCATCTTGCGAAAGGCTTTCTCATACCCAAGCGATTGCTCAAAATTGAAACCACTGAGCCATGTGAGATGCCTATGTCTTCCAAGGTCTATCAAAAAAAAAAATTCAAATTCAATATCCGATCGGCCAACACCATATCGTGAATTTTTTCAATTGTTTTGGGTGTAGAGACCTCAAATGGGCGTCCAGAGTGTTCGGCATCTTCCGTGCTTGTAAGGCCTCAACGAAAGTCAGTAAACCATTTTTTTACCATTGAAATCGATGGTGCAGAGTCACCATAGTATTTA
The DNA here is from genome assembly GCA_949748255.1 of Eustalomyia histrio. NCBI lineage: Eukaryota > Metazoa > Arthropoda > Insecta > Diptera > Anthomyiidae > Eustalomyia > Eustalomyia histrio. The sequence goes on along the minus strand of OX456526.1, from coordinate 54,426,514 downwards.
TCAAGCTTTTTCTTGGCTTGATTGAAGGTTTTTTTTTTCACAAAAAATAATGTTTAATGAGAACTCGAAATTCACTTCTTTAAATTTTTAAAAATAGCCACGAGGTTGTATGTTTTGAACAGCTGTTTAACGCAAAGTAAATGACCGAACTTGCTCAAAATTTTACAGTAGTCTATTAACAGGTGGTACTCGATGGGAGCAGTGTTGCATTTCATATAACTACGAGGCAAGTTCGAGAAGACACGGACTTATTGATCTGCCCTGGTAGATTTATATTTTTAGCCGCATTTTTACAATATTCCGTTAGCTGCTAATTTTAAATGATAAATCTTTTGTTGTATCCTATATAAAATTTGAATTTAACAGTTGGTTAAATTATAACGCAACATTTAGTAATCCGGCCATAAAGGCTTAAAATTATAAATCTAATTTGAATAAAATATTTTAAAAAAATTGAAGACTCAACATTTTTTAAATACACCATATTAAAATCAATTAAAATAGCCAAAATGTAAATACTTAAATTTATCGATAGATATTGAACAGTTTACTAAAACTTACGTAATTTATTTAATAATTGTCAAACATACCTGAAATGAAAAAAGATTTTATAATTATTATTTAAGTTAAGGGATTTAAAAAAAGTATATTAATTAAAATGCTTAAAGGGATATCATGTCATAAGATTTTTTATTTATATTTATAAATATTTAACATATAATTATAAATTATATGCTAATACCCTAAGCCAGCACTAGCGACGAAGGCAAGCTCTTTGTAGCGTAAAAAGACCGGAGAATCTGTTGGGAATCGAAATCACGACCCTCGCATTGATAATCTAGAAAACTAACATCTAGTCTACCAGGGCGCACATGTTATACAATTATTTTTATACCCTCCAATGCAAGGTAGAGAAAAAACATGGTTGAGACATGATGACTGCTACTATTTATATTATTTATTTATGTATTTATTTATTTATTTATTTATTTATTTATTTATTTATTTATTTATTTATTTCAGTCTATGGACACAAAACTCCTCACAGACTATGATTAAAGTAAATCTAATATATAATAATTTAAAATTAGTATAAAAAATATTTATAAGGAAAATAAATTTTATTGTAATACGGCAAAAAGAAATAGTTTAAAATTATCTTTTGTTGTGCAAAATTCAATAAATGATTTATATTTTCTGAAGACTCAAATTTATATGATTAAAAGTAATAAATGTGCAGGTTAACGTACCATTGATAGCATAATTAGTCCGATGTATTGGAACATTAAAGGCATCAATAAACCTAAGACTTCTTAATGGAACATAAAATGGAATCAAAGATAGCAAGTCAGGACAATCAATATTATGATTGATTATATCAAATAAAAGTAAAGCCGATTGAAAAGTTCGGCGGAATTCTAAAGTTCGCAAACCAATAAAAAGGCATTTAGATTCATATTGAACAGATTCCAGGTAATAAAGTGATCTTAAACGTTGAACTCTCTCAATACGGGAGATATAAGTAGATACATGAGGACTTCAAACGACAGAAGCATATTCTAACATCGATCTCACGAAGGAAGTATTAATGTATTTAAGTGTGTAAGGATCAGAAAATTCAAACCAATTTCTTTTTAAAAAAGCAAGCATTTTATAAGCTTTAGGAACAATGTACTCAATATGAGGTACAAACGACATAGCGGTATCAAATACCACACCTAAGTCTAGTTTAGATTTAATTATTTTTAAATCATAGTTATTAATATTAAAAACAAAAGAAATAGGATGCAAAGACCTATAAAACGAAATATCATTAAAAAATAAATTAAAAAACAACGGGCCCAAAACGCTACCCTGAGGTACACCCGAAGTTTGCATATAGGGTCTGGATTCAAAGCCTTCAATTACAACTGTACATACCCTATTAGATAAATATGACTTGATTCAGCATAAAAAGTTTGAATGAAAGCCAAATTGCAGTAATTTTGAAAAAAGAATGGAATGTGACAATTTGTCAAATGCTTTAGAAAAATCGGTATAAATTACCTCAACTCGTCTGCCATGTTCAAGAGCAGTTAAACAATATTCACTAAAAACTGTTAAGTTCGTTACCGTAGATCTATCAGAAAAAAAACCATGTTGGTTAGGAGATATCCAAGATTTTGTTTAGAAAAAAAAACTTTTCATATGCGACATGTACAAAAATTTTTTGAAACGCAGGATAACTTGCAAATAGGTCTGTAATACATCACGTCATCCCTCTTCCCATCCTTAAAAACTGGTGTAATTGTTGCCGATTTCCATCGATCAATAAAAACACCTTCTTTTAGCGACAAATTAAAAATATATGTTAAAGCAAGTGTTAAGGAAGAAGCACATTTTTTCAACATATAAGCACAGAGACCATCGACATCTGATTTAAAGCCGTTCTTAATTTTAGAAATTGCATTCTTCAGAAATAACCAAAAAACCAATATTCAAATTAGTGTATGGTGTTGAAGAGGAAAAATTATTAACTGTTAAAGACTCGAAATTAGATTTAAAGAAAGATACAAACATATTGACAGCATCATCACATGATTGTGAAATATTATTTTCAAATTTTACTGTTGCTGGAATATCTGAAGTTTGTTTTCTGGATTTTATGAATGACCAAGAAGCTTTTGGATTACTCTTAATTTCCTGCTCCTTTTCGATGAGATATTGCTTGTAGAGAAATTTATTTAAAAAATTGAATTCACGTTGGTAATGAAAAAATTTTGCTCTACATTCAAAATCACCAGAGTTAATGAATCTTTTATGAAATTTATTACGAAGGTTCTTTAGGTTTTTTAAGGCACTAGTATACCATGGAAGTTTATACGGCTTAGTATTCTTTAACGGAATATTATCAAGACAAACAGCTACAAACTATTATTGCTGCATTCATTGTCACAATCAAGTTATTGGTTTATAAATAGGTCCTTATCATCAACATGATTGCTACCATCATTATTATTGTAAATATTGTATTATTTCATAATTATATTTTATAACATGGTTGGCTGTAACCATACTGCGGTAATAAAAATTCTGACTATGACAAAATATGATAATTATGGTACTATAAATTGTTGACAACAATCAATAAATAGTTAAAAATCAAAATGATGACTTTGACATTTACAGTCATAATACTGTCTTGTTTTCATAAGAAGAAATTGCATCAGTTCAGTCACCCATATAAAAAGAAAAATATATGATAACTTTAACCTGTTTTTTTTCGAAATATACTAATCCATTCATTGTCGAAAAAAGGGATTGTCTAAAAGATTCTATATAAAGATTTAATATTTTTTTAATTCTTTTCAATAAAAGCAATAATACATTTTGATAAAACTATGTTTATAATTTAATTTCTGTTAAACTAACGACATTCTGGTGGAATAAGAACTCATAATATTAATAAAATAATTTTATAAAAAAGTCTTTAGAATTCAAAAGGTTTCTTATACAAAATACTAGATTTTTAGAAACTTTTCTGATGGAAACATTTTTTTATTCTCAGATTCTGCAAACTGTTTCTTAGATAAAATTTCATATATTCTTAAAAAAATTTAGATTGCAAAAAAAGTCTTAGGTTCTGATGACCTTTCATGATAAAAAATACTTAGATTTTAAGAACTTCTACCAGTAGAAATATTCTTAGATTCTAAGGACTATCTTAAAAACACCTTAAAAATGTCCTTGCAATATAAAAATTTTTCTATTAGAAAAGGTCAATATAAATTTTGTTGTTTTTTTTTTATTAAAAAGGTTTTTAAAATTTAAAATTTTTATGATTTATTATTCATTAAATAAGTCCATATAATCAAAGAAGTTTTCTTGTAAAAGTACTTTATATTAAAATTTTTCTTTAGAAAAAAACATTTCTTAAAAGAATATTCTTAAATTTAAGAACTTTTTTAATGTTTTGAATCTAAATATAACTTTAGTGACCATATTATGTTAAATCTATTTTTTTATTATCATAATAAGGTAACTATGTTATAGTGCTACTATGGTTGGCACAATCATAATCCCAAAAATACATGATGCTCTTCGAATATGATTGCCCCAACCATGTTTTTCTCTATGAGTATTTAACAGCTTGTCTTTCCGTTTGTAATATGACGAAATATAGATCTAAGACCCCATTAATATGTATTTATATTCATGATGCTTATGTAATTTTAATGTGACGATAAAGCGCAAAGACCCAATTTGGGCTCATTTTTAAATGTATAACCTGCCTAGAAGTTTTGTATTGCAAACGAGCAAAACCGGTATTTTTTAGTTAATTTTCTTACACTCATAATATCTAACTTACTGTTTGTAGTTTAATAAGAAAATTGTCAGTTCAGTTAAAAATAAAGTAACATACATATATTTTTCAAAGAAATATTTATTTTAACTTTTTTATACATTTGTTCAAAATGATTTACTGTCATTTACTGCTTTATTGCAGTTTCATTTATTTTTTTTTCATTAATTGAAAATTTAATAAATATTTACCCACAAACCAAAATATGGCGCTTATTCGTTGCCGTTACAGATATTACAAATTAAATATTGTTTTCTCTGTTTCAAATAAAAACAAAAAAAAATATTAAAAAAATTCCAAATTTTTTTTTTCATTTAAATTGTTTGTTTATACATAAAATTATTTTAATTCGAATTACAAGAACTTCATAAACACCCATAGACACTCACACACATGAGGCCATTAACACAACATGTGTCTATAGAGTGTGTAAATAAAGATTTTGCCAACAAAATAACAAAAAACAAAAACAATTCCAAATAAATGAATTATAATTTATTTTTACGGAATTGGTAGTTAAAATTTTATTATTTATTTTTAACTGATTAATCATTTTTTTCTACTGATGCACAGTTGATTGACCAACATTTAAATATAAATAACAAAAATCATTTGATTTAAATGAAAAGTAAGCAGACCGGAATTTAAATGAAATATCTTTTCTTTTAAATAGTATTTTCTTTTACTTTAACTTACATTTTAAGGGTAGTAGCGTCCGGTGAAACAATATTTTCTTATATAATATTAGTAGTCGGTTAGGGATGAATAATACTTTGTATTCAAATAAAGTTTTTTCACCTCAAAATTTTTTTCAAATTTTGGGAATTTTGTGTTGAACTGTGTAATTAGACTTACATCAACGAAATTTAACAATTTATATTTATCCTCCATTTTTACATTTTTTGTTATGAACTTTGATTCTTAAAGTATCAAATAACAAAGTTTATAAAGCCGTCAAAAAGGAATATGATTATATGATCCAAAATTTTATTATCATATATTATTATCATGTACCAAAATTAAATTTCAAAAATACATAAAAAATTTCTTAATTTTAAGGAAATTTTTATATAAATAAAAACATAGATTCTATGGACATTTTCTAATAGAAAAATTCTTAGATTCTAAGGATATTTTAAAATTTTTGTTTGATAATCCTTATAATTTTTCTTTTAGAAGATGTCCTCTGCATTTAAGAATATTTCTATAAGAAAAAGTCCTTAGCATCTAAAATATTTTTCATGATGAAAAGTCCTCCGAAAATAAAATTTTTTTATTCAAAGAAAGGGCTTAGAATCTAAGGTTTTTTTTTAAATATATGAATTTTTTTTCAGAAGCTGTTTGCAGAACTTGAGAACTTTACTTTAAGGAAAAGTCCATTGAATCTGAATATGTTTATATCAGAAAAATTTCTAAAAATCTAGTATTTTGTATAAGAAACCTTTTCGCACAAAATAACTCTTGGGTTCTACAGACTTTTTCTTATAAACAAATATTTTATTGATACTCTGAGTATTTTTTCCAAAAATTTTTTTTCACATCCCAAAAAATTGATTTTCTTTAAAAAATATTTTTCACCTCAATAATGGTTTCTTTTACATCTACATTTTTTGCAACAAAAACACTGTGGAAGGCAGGTACCAAGAAGTTGGTAGTCCAGTACTTTTTGTGGTACAATTATATTCCTAAAAGTACTATGGTGCTCGTTTAGTACTACTCACAAATATTCTTCTTTAAAATTTTTTTATATGAACAATTTTGTGAAAAAATTTCTGAAAAATGTTTCGGGGATGATAAAGTTAGTTCTGTAGTACTTTTTGTTATACAATTACAACCTGAAATGTATTTTTGATGCCTTTTAATAGTTGCTTTTGGAAGTTAAGCGGTTTTCGTAGTTGGTAGTTTTACTATTTATGTTGTCAGTTGTTTTGTTGATTTAGCTGCTATTACATATTTTACATTTATTGTAACTGTTATAATACACAATATTTGGATGTATGTAGTATTTTATATTAACAGTTGATAATATCAATAAATTAAAAACAGTACTTAATGATAATGAAGTAAATATTTGCACTAGATTTTGATTAACAATTTTGAAACATATGTACAAATACAATGAGCAATATATATCAGTAACGTGAACAACAACTAAATTGAAAAGGATTAAAAGGTGTACGGACATTACTCCAATGGGCAGTATGACATAAGGACATTATGCCAATATCCGGTTTTGGGATTATGTTTGAAAACCTTTCGGCCATAATAGCAATAATGGAAATGGAGGTTATGAGCGTTTACAAGGCAGTCATAATACCAATGGGCATTGGACGAAATATTATCACTTACCTGAAATATTTTTTATGATTATTGGACAAATCATAGAGAAAAAAACAAGAAACATTTTGTAAGACAAGCCCGTATTGGACAAGCCCCAGAGGAAAAAATATGAGGGCCGGCTGAAAATAATACAGAATTTCCCAACTTTCAGTGTAGGAATTACGTCCGAAAAATTTCCGAAAGTAATCCCAGAACGGATAATTGGAGTAACATCCGCTGGGGTAGTGTCATGATACCATTTACTTATACACGAATAATTTTACAATAAATTTATTTGAAGTTGTGAGTATCTCTATGTTTTATTTGATTTAACAGTTTGAAGTCTAGTTAAAACTAAATAATAGACAAACATCCACATCGAATTTTTTCATTAAAACACTTTATTGTAAACTAATTTTGTTCATTATCATTCGTTTGTTGGGAATGATAATATAATGTACCTACACATAAACCAGGGATGGAAGATTTAGTATTATAATGTTTTGCCACAATTTTGTTCGGTCATAAAAGAATTACAGTTCCTTCGAGGATCATAAACAGAGAAAACTTTATTGGACGATATTGAATGGAAATGCTGCAGTAAAATAATAAAACTTTGCTTTACAAAGCGAACATTCACACAAATGTGTTTCATTTAAATTCAATGGTTTTTGTTATTTGTGTTTAAATATTGTTTAAACAACTGACATATCAGTAAAACATAAATGATAAATCTGTTAAAAGGTAAATGTTAAAATTTTACCTACCAATTCCGTAAAAAATAACTGATTATTAATTTATTTAAAATTGTTTCCGTTTTTTGTAATTTTGTTTGTTAATCTATAAAATGTGTACTCACACAGTCTGTAGACCAGTGGTCGGCAGAAAGAGAAAATGTGAATGTATTGGTTTTTTACACCGTAAGAATTTATTTTATCTCTCTAGATAAATAAATGAATGAATAAATTAATAAACGAATTAATCGATGAGAATATCCGTATTCATTGAATTAAAATAGTTCATGTTTTTGTTTTCTCTATTATAAAAATAAAAATAATTCGTAATTATTTTTTGATTGCATACAAGGCACTCTGCCTCATTTAATATATTTCAAGAAAATAAAAAAAAATTCTTCCACTTAACGTTCCACATTTTTAATTTAAAATGAAAACCAAAGTAAATAACTACAATAAAAAAATACCTATAATAAAAAAAAAAACAAATTTTTAGAGTGTACTTTATTTCTTCAACAAATCGGCATATACTTGCTCTGTTGAAAGTTAGCGCACTACTGAATGAAATAATTGTATTTTTTGTGCTCTTAGCTGTGAGATTTGTGGACATTCGTGTAGTGTACGTGTTAATTGCCGATTGTGTTCGGCCCCTGAGTACTATGAGTGCCGATCACTGCAGTAGATACATTTTGTGAATGACCAAATGTGTGTATGTGTGAAGTTCTTGTAATATGAACTGAAATAATTTTGTATATAAAGAAAAATTAAATAAAAAAGAAAAAATATAATTTTTTTAATATTTTTTGATTTCAAACAGACAGCAATCAAAATTTAAATTTGTAATAACTGTAACGGAAACCGCAAATTTTCGTTTTGTGGGTAAATTTTTATTAAATTACAAAGATGTTAAAAATAAATAAATGAAACTGAAAATAATCTGTAAATAACAGGAAATCATTTGAAACAAATGTGTAAAAAAGTTAAAATAAATACTTCTTTGAAAATTTATTGTATGTTACTTTATTTTTAACTGAACTCAAAACTTTTTTATTGAACCAAACATTAATCTGTATAATATTCTGAGTGAATATGAAAACACCAATTTTTTTTCACCGTACTACAAACTCTCTGTTTGTGTAAACTTTGTTTAAATGTTATTTTTTCAGAAATAAAAAAAAAAATAATTTTGATTGAAAAAGTATGATCTTGTGTCGTAATTTGACTCGTGGTCATTAATTAAACAAAAAAGAGTGAAATTTTATTGAAGATTACAAGGGGTAGTGTGAAATTATGTTACAGGAAAACCACAATTTGTTTAGCTTCTAATAAATTAAATTTTCTTTGTTTTTTCTAGAAAACTTATAACCGAATAATACAGAGAAACAAATTTAATCATATTAAGGAAGCTAGATCATAAATCGGTGGTAATAAATTTTTTCGTCAAATTTTTTGAGGCATGTTTCATAACTTATTCAACATTTCATAGAAAAATATCATGAATTCTTTTTTTAACACCCAATTGAGAACGATAGAGGAAAAATGAAAACAGTTTTAAGTCTAGTGGAGTACTAACACAATTTTATACTGAAATTGGGCCAGGTCCAAATGAAATTCTGAACCAGATCATGTTAGTAATATTTTTATGAAGCAGCTTTATCATATTTATAAAGTAATAAAATAGACAAAAATTTGCGACATTTTTTATCTTAATTATGAAGATTTTTATTTAAAAAAAATTAATAACTCACAATGTGAATAATTCTAGTATTCATATTTTTTCAAAACGAAATACTATTGTTCTTAATACCAATATTCCCATACCTGACACAAAGATACAACAATGTCACCTATCAGAACAAGTGTCCACACATGTATGTTTGTATGTATGAAAATTGATGGGTGTTGTAGTTGTTGTTTAGTGCATACAAAACAAACAAAACAACGTAAATGTTGTTGCTACTAATTACCTGGAACTAAATATGGGGCTGGATTAGGAGCTGGTTGCCAATATGTCGGTGTTATTGAGGGATAAAGTTGGTGTTGCTGTTGTTGTTGCTGCTGATTTTGCAGTTGCTGTTGATTATGATTTGGAGAATGCTTATTATGATGCTGTTGCAGTTGCTGTTGTTGTTGATGATGATGGCCATTTGTGGTCAGACTTATAGGCGGTGAGGTGGGTGTGGTTAATTTGTTTGTTGTTGGTATTGTGGTAATTGATGTTACTATTGTTGGCGTTGTTACTACTCCTGCTGCTGCTAGGGATGATGTTACCTTTGTTGAGGATATTATTGAATTTAAGGATAATGTTGTTTTCGTAACTTGTGCGGATATGTTGTTGTTAATACCGAGTTTGTTACTGTTACATTCGTTAGCATTTCCGTTTCCGTTATAGGCCATAATGTTTTTGTTATTATTATGATTAGTAGCTTGAACTAAAGTTGTAGCATTGTTGCTGTTGAAATTATTTGCATTATTTGCCAAACACATGGTTGTTGTTGCTGTATTACAATTACTTGACGCCATCGAACCATCCAGAAAATTACGATTTTTCATTATTGTTTTTAGAATATATTATCAGTTTACGTTGTCACTTCCGTTGTTATGTTTTAAATTTTCATATATTGTAATTTGTTTTTATTTAAATTTTTGTTCTAATTTTATTATAACACTAATTTGTAAATTGTATTTTTTTTGTAAGTAATTTCAATCTAAATGAAAGCAAAAAAAATTAAAATGTTTATTTAACCCAAAAATGCATAATTTTAACAAGAAGAAAATTTATCTTCGATCAGTAGTTTTAAATCACTATGTAAGTTTTCGCAACGTAATACAACACTGATTGAAAATGTCTATGACACTTTTTTTAAGTTTAAAAAAAAATTAAACTAAAGCTAAAGTATAATTTATGCATTTAAGGGTTTATATGAAAAAAATCTTTCACTTTATTAATTTTCTTCATTAAATATGTATATTTTTTTCTATATTATTTTATAATTATTTATAAAAATGTGTACTATATAATTTTAGTGTTGATTCTCATAATTAGAAAATAACATTTAATTTATTATTTTTTTTAAATATTTTTAATATATCATTTTTCCATGTGTGCATAATTGCTGTGTTATTTTTTATTTATTTTTTTCCACATATTTCACATTTGTGTACTTAATTAATTTGCATTATTTTTTTTTTAAATATGTATATATTATATATCATTAACAATTTCTATAGTTGTGTATTTGGTTTGGTTTCATATTCTTTTCACATTTAATTTTTATTTATTTTTTTTATATTACACTGTGCAACAAATGTTACATATTTTGGTTTATATATTTCTTTTTTTAATTTTTCGCTAATAATGAATAAAACTTTTGAAAAACGCCGGAATAGGTGTCTACATATTTTAAGTTTACTATCAGAATATTTTAATTTTTATAGGATATGAAGTTTCATGCGGTAAAGTGCTTAATCTGTTACAATGGCAAACACGGCGCCAAGAAGCAAAAAGTTACTCAATTTTATTCAGATTGTTTTTATTCTCTTAAGTACTAAATTACTGTCTTGCATCTTCATGCCGTAGTCACCATTAAAAGTCCGGGCCAACTATGAAAAACCATTTGTGTTTTTTTATGACTGATGGTACACTTTTAATGAGGCGAATTTTTTTTCTTCCACTGTGTTATTTAAATTTTAGCCTTTGTTCCACTCTGAACAGTATTCAAATTTCCATATTCTGTAATTATTTCTTTTTGTTATTTGTTGATTTGTATAATTTTAAATCACAGATCGAATATCAATTGTGTAAATAGATCTCATATAGTGTTTATAATGTGAATTAGTTATTAATTTATTGAATAAACGAACACAAAAAACTTTATGAAAAAAAAAAAATGAATGCTAAACAAGTAACAGCATTAAATTAGACTTTATCGAATTTTTTTGTATCCTCCATAGATGTAATAAAGAAATTAATTTGAGAAAACATTATCAAGCCGACAAATAATTTTTTTAATAACAAAAGATTTTTGGATGTGAAAACAAATTTAGTGGTAATTTTTTTTTATTGAAGCAATAAACAATTTTTGAGTTGAAAAATATTGGGGTTAATATAAAATATTATTAATAAAAATATGACAAAATCTTTCATTCTCCAGACCCTAATTTGAAATCGGACTAAATACACAATACACAAGTTTGCATGAAGAATTTAGAGGCACCTTAAAATTTCCATTTATAATTTTTTTAACGCTGAACTGATTTTGCTCATTTTTAATACCATACTGCTCGCGAGGATTACAAACAATCTGATTAATAATATGCAACCATGATTGCGTCTTTGCGCTTTGATTACCATTTTAACGGACAAAAGGACATGGTTAGATCGACTTAGAATTATATAAGGATTATGAAAAAATTCGCTCACAATATATTTTCCGTTACCGACTGTAGTTTATTTAAAAAGTAATACGTAGAGTTTGTTTTTAAATGAAGAATATATTGAAATTCATGGAAATATAAATTTAAACTATTTGAATCTGTCATTCAAAAAACAAACTATAAAAGTTTACAGGCATTCAGAAGGAGTTGATATTTTGTTTATATACAAAATTATTTCAATAAAAATTATAAGAAATTATTCAAATATAGATACACACAGAAAATAAAAATATATGCATATATGTGTGTTGTGTTTTGTAAAATTACATAAAAAAATTTTAATTTGAAAAAAAAACCACAAAAATCGTTTTTTTCTACCTTTTGTCAGTTAAAAATTGATGGTTATTTTAAACGACTTTTGATTCCTTTGGCTACTTTTTCGATTATTAAACAATGATTGAAAATAAACAACAAAATGGGCTGAATATAAATAAAAATCAGTAGGCCTCTTTTGATTTTATTTTCGATTTATTTAATATGTATTTTATATTATTTTTAACGAAATATTATTGTGAGTGTATGCTTTATGGAATGACAAACTGATGTTTATCATCTCTACTGGGCCAGCTCTGGGATTTAGGATGGTAAGAGAGGGACTAATAAATCGGCAAATTTTGGCTACTTTCTTATTTGGAATCCAATCGAAAATTTACTAAATTTGAATTGAAATATACATAAAATTAATAAATTTCTTAAAAGGAACATTTTGATATGATAAGTGGGTATACTTTTGCCAAGGTGTCCAAAAAATCACAAAACGCGAGGCAGTAGTCACAATTGGACAAAATCCGAACAACATAGATAACCAGAATATTTTTTGTTTTATAGAATCGGACAAGACCGCAGCACCAACTCCCTCGCCCATTTTAGATCCGTGAAAAAATCAAAGGTTCTATGTTCAGGGCGAAGACTTGCCAACCATTCATACTCCATACCATAGTGACGCGTAGTCCCTAATTGAAGCTCAACCTGTGAATAATTTAAGCGCTGCTACAATTTACATTCCCAATGACCTTTTTATGACCATAAGTCGTATACTCAAACTCTCCCGTAGTTCCTAAGCGTATATCAAACTTTAGCGAGGCCCGTTTTGCCACCAGATAAATCGATTGTAAACTCAAGACTACATCCAGTGCCGCAGTTGGGGTTGGTTCCAGTGATACATAGTTCAGCAAGTCTCTGAGCACTTTCCAGGCGTCTACAATAAACTCTATTCTTCATTGCAGTTAACCAAACCACTATTCCAAAGAGTTAAATTGGCCTAGCAACTGCCTTATAAACTCGATACATGAGATTGGGTGAAAGACCCCAAGTTGTGCCAAGTATTTTCCTACTTTTATACATCTCATTTGTGGTCTTCTTGATCCTCAATGTTGGGTTTCCATGACAATTTGCTGTCTAAAATAACCGCCAGGTGCTTTTCATGGCGTTTCAAAGCAAGGTTCGTACCATTCAATCTAGGCATGGTCAAAGGATCTATCTTGGTCCTGTTGGTAAAGAGTATGAGGTCCGTGTTCTCAAGATTAACACTTAGACCCACTCTGACAGCCTATCGGCATATTACCCCCAGCGTAGTCTCTATCACTGAACTAATAGTATCCAGATAATTTCTAGTGAGGACAACGACTACGTCATCTGCGTACACAGTAGTCCCAGCCGCTTCACCTTTAAGACTGTTAAAACAGTCATATATTTGGACTGTTTTAACAGTTTTAACAGTTTTAACAGTTTTAACAGGCTAATAAATCGTATAATAAATGTGAAGCAATTACTTTATTATCAAAAAGTATATTAGAGTTTAAAGTGTCTGCAAGAAGAGAGCTGACAGAAAGCTAAAAAAGTTTAATATTTTTATCTTCTTTTTTATTATTTTTATATGACAATTTATTGCTTTGAATAAAGGAACATCTAAGAAAAATGTAAACAAATAACATCAAAAAAATTTATGTTTATGGAATAAATGTGATTTTCGTTTTAAATGTGGAAAAAAAGAATAAAAATATTTGCAATAAAAAAAAAAAATGTATTTCAGATATAATTTTAACGAGGGTTTATTTGCAAAGTAACGAAAACTTTTAATTTTTTTAATGTTGTATTTTTTGTTTGCACAATGGATGTATTAAGTGAATTTTTCAAATAAAATTTCCTTTCCCAAAATATGTTTGTCCTTTATAATGGGTTTCGTTTAATTTCTATTATTTAGTTTTGGGCATAAAATTTATTTACTGAGCATTTATGTTTTGGCTTTTAATATTTGTAAAACCATTTCTAAATTTTCTCTTTTTAAGTTGATTCGACCTATTGTGATTAAAAGAAAATTTAAATAAAAGAACTTCAGTTTTTAAAATTATTTCGTTTTCTTTTACTTAAATGCATTTGTTTCGGTCTTACAGTTCTGAAAACAATTAAATGCAAAAATAAAAAAATGCTATGTCATAACATCTTAACATAATTCTGTAAATATTGTCCGCACAGAAAAAACTAAAATTGAGTTTCAATTAAAATATTTGTAAATACAACTAAAAATTTAATTAAATTTGGACCAGCAAACGAATTTGTTATATCAATTTTTGTTAAAATTAATTGATTTTTTTAATTATTTTTTAATCATATCAATCAAATTTTTAATCAAAAATATTCACCATTTTCAATAAAAGCTTTAATTAAATAAATTAAAATTTTAATTAAAACATTTAAAATTTTAATCAAATTTTTAATTGAAATTCCAGCATCGAATCTATTAAAATTTTAATAAAATTTTTGATTAAAATTCCAGATTCAAATAAAATTTTAATCAAATTATCGATATTTTTTTTTATCAAATATACATACATATGTTTGTGTGTAATTCATCAACGCATGCAACTTTCTAAATATTTTGTACCAAATGGTTTATAGGAGAAGCATAGTACTTTTGAGGTTCCAATAGCACCGCAAAAAATACGAAGCCGCAGTTTTGCCAATATGATTTGTTTTCATGTTGCCATTTTCAAAGTTGAAATATCCAAAAATTCTTAAAAATTTGTTTAATAATCAAATTTTCTTTTTTCTAAAATGATTTTTCGCAGATTTTGTTCCCTAAAAATTAAAAATAAATATTGTAAAAGAACTAAAATTTTAAAAAATTCAAATTTTGACAAATTTTTTTAAATTTTTAAATAGGGCTTTAAAAACATAAGTCCTTGATTTAATTTTTAAATCTGATTCAATTTTCAACGCATCGATTTGAAAATTCTGTTCATTCTTGTTCTACTATATTCAATTAATAACAAATTCAGAGAATCAATTTGATTTTTGTTCATTCTTTTCATAGAATCAATCAAATTGATTTAATTTTAACAAATCAAATAACTAAAAATCGTTCTCGAACAGACTCATAAAACATATTATTCAACTGAGTCAAAATTGAATCATTGTTATGAAGTGATTATAATTTATTCATACACTCAGAATATTATGTAGTTAACTGTTTGTAGTTTAATAAAAAAGTTTTCCGTTCCATTTAAAAATAAAGGAAGATACATTTATTTTTCAAGGAAATTTCTATATTAACTTTTTTATACATTTATTCGAAATAATTTACTATCATTTACCGATTTTTTTCAGTTTCATTTATTTTTTTCATTTGTTTGAAATTTAATAAAAATTTACCCACAAAACGGAAACTTGTGGTTTATTTGTGTCCGTAACAGTTATTATAAATTTAAATTTTGTTTGCTGTCTGTTTCAAAAAAAAAAAAAAATATTCAAAAAAATTCCAATTTGTTTTTTTATTTAAATTGTTTGTATATATACAAAATTTTTAATACAAATTACAAGAACTTCATAAACACACATACATACACAAATACATTCACACAAAAAGTGTTTATAGCTTCATTTTGTATTGTACGATTATATTTAAAAAAAAAAAC
Source organism: Eustalomyia histrio (assembly GCA_949748255.1). NCBI lineage: Eukaryota > Metazoa > Arthropoda > Insecta > Diptera > Anthomyiidae > Eustalomyia > Eustalomyia histrio. The sequence goes on along the minus strand of OX456526.1, from coordinate 54,410,768 downwards.
AAAAAGTACAAAAAGGGAAATAATTTCAAATAAATGAAAAAAACATTTATTTTTTAAGGATTGGTAGGTAAAATTTTGACATTTATTTTAACTGACTATATCATTTGTTTCTTACGGATGTGTCAGTTGATTAATCAACATTTAAAAATAAATAACAAATGGCATTTAATTTAAATGAAAATTAAGTAGACCGGTTATTAAATGAAATATCATTTCTTTTAAATGATATTTTCAGTTATTTTAACTTACAAACTTTTTTAAGTGTATATTCATAAAATAAATAAGATGAAATTAAATAAATCATCAAGCTCTGCATTAAAACCAATACGTTATTAATTTTGCAGAAATAGCTTTCGATTATCGATCTGAAAAATCTATCAAAATTTAATTTTTTTTATCAATAAATTTTCAAATCTGAAGCCAAATCTCCTTATCTGGCAACACTGATATGTATACACTCTGATGTTGTTTTTGTAAGTTTAAACAATAACTGTGGTTCGCTTTCTTAAAAAAATTAAGTTATGACGCTTTTATTAATATACTTAATATGTATTAAAATATTTTTAATAGACATTTTTTTTATTTTTTTTTGTTTGTTTAGGGATTTGAGATGCAATTTATATGTTGTCAATATATATGTTTTATACATATGTTTTCAATACCCTGTAGGAAATGTCGATAGTGAAACTGTACTGATTCACTATTGACTTTGTCACCAGTACTACTGACTAATTATGCCCCAGCCAACGCTTTCTGCTGTAGACATTTAACATGTGCGTGTCATTGCGAATGTACACAACTATTGATTAGGTGTTGACATTGGAACCAGAGATTCACTAGTATATTTTAGTAATTCTAGTCTACACTTTTGGAACTTTTTACTTGATTTCCACACTAGGAAGGAAATAAGATTAAACAGGTGCATTTATTTTGTTAAATTAGAGATTTTATTAAAAATTTTTTTTTATAAATTTTATTAAAGTAAAAAAAAAATTGATGCAAATTTAGTTTTGAAGTAGGCAAATCTTCAAAAGACTGCACAGAATTATCCGCAGGCTCCGTAAAATCTTCATCAATTTTCACTAAAAATTGTTGCCTCTTGTTATTTTTATACCAAATTGATTGTTTTTTTTTTCCAAAGTTTTTTGTAATTTCTTTTGCTCATTATATATTTTGTTAAAATTTTTATATTTAACTTTTAAATTAATTTTCTTTATATTTTTATTTAAAAGTTTAATTTTGCATGCAGCTATGCACTTGTATTTTCAACAAAATAAATCAATAAAAAAATAAAGAACAAGCACAGCTGCAAAAAAGCAATGTAAAATGTATAAGCGCTTTGTGGACATGTCACCAAAAAGTCACCCAAAATAGTCGACAAAATTGGTGACTTGTAGACACTTGACCCCAGGCTTCCTACAGGTAGTATTCAATGTAAACTAGATTTTTTTTTACACCAAGTTCTTTATCAATTAAAAATTTTATTCATATGATTAAACTTTTTATTGGAAATAAACAAAAAAATCAAAAAAAAAAAAATTAATCTTAATTCAATTTGGCTTACAATTTTCATTATGTGGTCAGAGTATAATGTTTTTGTACGTCTTTAAGCTAGAAGAAATTCTGACCAAATTTGAACCTAGTCCCCATTTAAGCAATATAAATTCGGTTACAACCCCCGAAAAAAATACGTACATAAAATCAAAAAAACTCGATCACATTCGATTGGCAACAAATTTGTTTTCAGAGTGGAGTCATTTATGAAATTGCCACAACACATACACCGCGCTATAATTATTTTAAGTAAATAACTAAATACACGTTTTAGTTATTCTTTGATTAACTACATCAAATATATATTGTAATATTTACAATAAATACAAATTTCACATAAATATGCTAATAACTTGGAATTAATTAGCATGTTTAAAAAAAGGGTACATGCCCATTGCAGAGGTTAAAGATATTTTGAAATTATAATAACATTAACAAACTGCACACGTTGAAGGTTTTTATTAATAAATTGAACAAAATTTTAACGAAAACGTCGTTTTTAGAGGAAAACATGGCAAAAAAAAGTACTTTTTTATCGCCAGAAACAAGAATGCTTAATTTCCTCTCCTACCTAAGACCAAATTTGAGATAAAAAAAAAATCGTTTGTAATTTTGTTTTTTTTTTTTTTCTTTTCAAAGTTTTTCATTTCAAGTACTTTACGGAAACAAACACAAAATTGTACACTGATTCTAATTGAGTAAACAAAAAATAAGAATATAAATTCAAGTGATCGAGTACATATTGTTTTGTTTGAAAATTTTCTTTTTTTTTTGCTTTTATCTAATACAACACTTTATGCTTTTCTATGCTATTTTCTTTTTTGGTAGTGAAATGTGCTGAAATATGTATTAGTTTTTTTTTTCTACATATTTCTTTTTGTATAACAACATTTTCTATAACAACTTGTACATATTGATTCATTGATGTTAAAGCCATTTCTTCTTCAATAAGGTTATATTTGATATTCTCATAGTATTTCTATGATATTTGTATATTGTTTGTGGGATGTTGTTGTTGTTTTTTTTTATTGTGGTTATTGACTGACTGAATGTGTAAATTGAAATGTGTCTGATGTTTGCCAAATGACATTTAGTACTACAAATGTACTTATGTATGTCTGACCGGTATGTCTGTCTGTCTCTCTGTCGGTCCAATTTTTATCTACCAATTGTATAAATGTTGTTTGTCTTTCATATACACCCAGAGAAAACAGTATCAGTTTTGGTTATCGAATTTATTGTCTATCGAATTCTTCATATTAAATTATATTTTGAATTGTGAAAGGCAATATTCTAATTTAATATTTATATTCCATATAAATATTATTACGTTCCACAAAATTGTATTTAATGAAAAATTTATTTTGTATATTTTTCCGCTATCGAACCTGGTCATTCAGATTCATAGTTCACTTTCGTGTTTTTTACTATTTAAATATTTGTATGTATATTTCATTTATTATAAAAAAATTTAAATTTTTGCTTTTTTTGTTATATTTTTTTCCACGTAGGTGGCCAAAAGTATAAAATCCTAAACACTCAAATGCTAAATTAAATTGCTGCTTTCTAGTAATTACTAAACAAATTTAATTTTTTTAAATTTATAAGAAATACCAATTATTGGATAATTGGATTGTTCTGTTGGTACCCTTTCCCTCTTTTTAATTCCCCATACGATATATTTGCTTTATTAATGGATTATATCTTAATGCACATAAAATAACATTCTTACAAATAAATTTTAATGGTTTTAAACGAATTGCAACCAATCTTTTCTTTTGGGTGTAGAATTTAGGTTTTCTTTCCAATTTTATTTTTTTTTTTGTTAAACGAAAACTAACTGAAGAAAAAAAAAACACAATTTAAACGAGAAAGTGCAAACAAAGTATTAAAAATAAAAACCAAACAAATTTCAAATTCATATATGAATTGTAGTTAAATTGGGAACATTACAAATTTTTGAAATATTAAAAATTTTATTTTTTGGTTGACTAATGAAAAAAGGCCCTAGCTCGTTTTTTTTAGTTCTTAAGATGTGAAGGAAAAAGGAATTAAGATGTGAAGGAAAAATACAATTTCTCACTTTATTGTTGTTTAAAACTACGAAAAAATGTCAAACTAACAAAAACTTTTGTCAAATAAACAAAAATTTATGTCTTTTGTGAAAGTATTTTTTTGGGGGTTTTGACATTAATTTCGTATATTTATGCATCGATTACTTATGAGTTGAGTGCTTTGATCGTGCATTCAAAAAAATTTTATATCCAAAGTTTTTTCGATTTCGTTGAGTTTTCTCTCTTACCTCGAATAAAATAAAAAATCGTGTTGTATCCTTTTTACATTTAGCCATCGCTAGGTATTAAAGCAAAGATTTTTTAAATATATTTTAATATATGTTTTTAAATATACCAAAAAAAAAAAATAAACTATATATAGTTCATTTACTCGTTGACATTTTAATGTTTTTGAAATCATGTAAATCAATATTTACACTAACAAATGCATATATTTCATGCTTGAAAGTATAGAAAATAACTTTTTGAAATTGTTTTTCAGTTTGTTAAAATATTCATAAATTTTTCATGTAAAAATATTTTTTCCCACCAAATCAAGGTCGTACATAAAGCAAAAGAGGGAAGCTGGGAATCATTTACAATGAGTTCAGAAATTTAATTTGTTTTATTTTGAAAATAAAGAAAGGAATATATTTTGAGATACAAAAAAAAAAAAAAAAAAAAAAAAAAATCAGTATATGAGTTTCCTATTAAAAATATCTTAAAGGTTCTCAAATATATACAAGACTGAATTTATTTAAAAATCCGCGATTTTTGATATATGTTTTTTAAATATAAACATGTTTCAATCAAATTAGAATATTTGGGGAGCTAAAAAGTGGGTGAACTTCTAATACTTGTATTGAATTTAAGCAAATAATCATCACTTTTTACCAGATTAAGTCTAAACCCATTAAAATATTCGTTGCATATTGTCTATCTCAAATATGTTAATAAAATTTGGATATATGTTCTATAATCAAATAGCACCACACTACATATGATGAATATTATATTGAGTAAACGTACAATGTCCTAACTAAGTACGTTTTAAATCGATTTAAAAATATCTGAAATTTTTTTATAATTAAAATATAAAAACTATTTTTGCTGATTTTTATATAAATTGTGTTATTTATTACACTACAAAATAAAAAACTGGGTTCAAATAAAAATATATATATTTTTTGGACAATTTTAAATTGCTCTATTAATAATATGTTGAAAGCTTATATTATATATCCTCTAAAGACCAAAAGACATCTTTTCAGAAGAGGCAAAAACTGACATATACCCAAAATATTTAAAGTATGAATCAATCTATCTTAAAAAATCATTTATTTTTCAACATTGTCTCCTTTAAACTCTATACACTTTGTCCAAAAATCTAAGATTTGTAAGATGATTTCTCTTTCCGCCGAGCCATTTCTTAAGGTTTGCAAACAATAAATAGTCACTCGGGGCTAAATCCGGACTATAGGGCGGATGGAAACAAAGTTTTCACACGATTGCATTTGTTGAGCAAACGCGGCACCCATCTTGCGGAAAGCTTTCTCACACCCAAGTGATCATTATATTGAAACTGTTGAGCCATGTGAGATGAATATGGCTTCCACAATTGCAATTTCAATTCCCGATCGGCCAACAATATAAAGTGAATTTTTATATTCTCCCCTATAAAGGGTTTTCAAATAGGTACTTGACAACTTTGAATGTAATTTGTGAAAGCAGTATTTCACTGATCATCTGATACATTCCTTTTTTCAGTAAATTCAACATTTTCATCATGGTAAAGTTCACGAACGAACCATTTATGCAAATTATAAAAATGTACTACCGAAATTCGGAGTCGGTGACCGAAAATTTAAGCAAAGTCATCACATGTGCTTCTTGAATCACCAGTTCATCCATAAAAAATAACTGTTTGGTTCGGTTTGCATGCTGGAGGAGTCATTGGGCCATAATTTTTCGTCAACAATAATGATCTTTATAGCGCCATGATTACTGATTATTTTTGGCCCGAATTGGAAAATATGGACTTGGACGACATGTGGTTTTAACAGGACGGTGCCACAAACCATACATCATACGTTACAATCAATTTATTGAAGATTAAGTTTGGTTAGCGTGTTATCTCAAGAAATGGACCAGTCAATTGGCCGCCTCGTTCGTGCGATTTAACGCCTCTAGACTTTTTTCTTTGGGGCTACGTCAAATCATTGGTCTATGCCAACAAGCCTACGACGTTGGAAGAACTCAGAACAAACATTAAACGCGAAATACAGGCCATTACGGCCGAAATGTGTGACCGGTTGAATCAAAATTGGGTCCAACGAATCGACCGCTGCCGACGTGCCCGCGGTGGCATTATGAACGAAGTCGAGTTCATAAATGTTTTGATTGTATTTCAAGTCTATCATAAAGTTTTGGAAATATTTAAAAAAAAAGCTGTCAAGTACTTATTGGAAAACCCTATATATGGTGAGGGTATATATCAGTTTGTAATCGCGTTTGTAACATGTCGAGATATAGGTTTAAGACCCCCAAAGTATATATATCTTATCCATATGAAATGGCGATCAACGCGCAAAGACGCAAGCGGAGGTGATTATTTTTACCTAGATTAATTTACATCTTTCGGAGCCTGTATTAAGTGCTTAAATTTAACTTCAATCGAAGAGATCTTTAAGGGAAAACTTTCATATCAGAGCTTAAAAATTTTCGATATAAGAGTTTTACTTTTTTTTGGAAGAAAACTTAAACATTTATTATTTTAGTGTACTCTTTTATAGTTGAACTTTCACATAGAGAACAAATTAAAAATAATATTAGTCCCCCCACCCAAAACGAATGCTTTCATACATCCCTGCCCGCAATGTACATTTTGAAATGTAATTTTAAAATGTCATAAAGTTTTATAGATTTTATCGTCATAACTAATATATACGATGACAGTTAATACATTTTTGGTACAATATTTAAAATTGGAATTCATAAACGCAGCAGTAAATATTGGTTTATTTAAAACCAGCTTAAAAACGCGATACTTCGGTACCGGCTAGCTTAAATAGAGGAATATTTAAAGAAGAAAATTAAATGTTTTCTATGAATTTTCGTTTTTAACCCATTTTCGACCAGTGATGCCATATGACATCACTCGGATTCCGTGAAAACACGCAAACATTTTTCGGCCCTGTTGTAGGTCCATATTGTTTAATGATTCCCTCAGGCGGGAAAAATACTCCAAAAATATATTTTTTTATCAGATTTTAATTCGAAACTTTCCATTAATCCCCTCCACTTAAAGTAAGCATTCAATTCAAAAAAAAAAAAAAAATATATATATCCTGGCCAGAATTGGGTTAAATAAATCTGTTCAACCTTTTGTTTGGGATATTTCAAGTTCTACATTTCTGGCTTTAACGGAATATGCATGTCATTAATAAAGAACAATTTGTTTAGTAAATAAGCGTTTACCATTCGAAATACATTACGAATATTACCATTTCAGATATTTATCCCAAGGAGCTTGGGCATGATGTTAAGGGAGAGACTTTTCCCCTTTTGGCCCGAAAAATTCCAATAATACCATTTTGGTTAAGTCAAACTTTTTTTAATCCCTATTTTTATCACGTTTCTGCCGAAGATTTAAAAAAATACTTTATTAGTGAATTACATTATTTCAATTCATGATTCTAGCCAAATGGGTTTCGGTAGGACACTAAGTTAAAACGTTATATCTTTTTACCTCTCTCCATAGTTTCTTTTTAAAAAATTACATCTTAGCTGATACCTACGCTAAAGACAAGCTTCAATATCTAAATTTCAACTTCCTAGCTCCAGCAGCTTGGGCTGGGTGGTGTTGAGTTCGTGAGTCAGTCACGTAATTCTTTTATATATAGAAATATAGTAAAATATCTGATAAAATTATATAACTTTCCAGTAAACATTTTGTATACACTAATAAAAAATTTTTGGAAAAATTGAGTTAAAAAATGGCCTGCTAAGATTACTTTTAAATATATAAAATTTCTTTTATATTTAAGTTACATTTTAGTTAATTAAAAATAACACGTTACCCTGCTAAAAAATTAAAAAATAATAAGAAGAACAAGTAAAAAAGGGCTGAATTCGGCTGTGCCGAATCTTTGAATACCCTCCACCAAAGGGGATAAAGATGATATACGTATATACTAAATTTTGCATGAACTGTAATATGAATATGTTTTGTCAATTTATGAAACGAACTTTTGTTATTTAGTTTTAGCAATGTTATTTACAGAGGTCTGCTCTGTTAGCGACTTTAACATTGTTCATTTTTACGTTAACTTAGTTATCATAGTATGTAAGACAATAAATGTAATCGAACAATAAGAAGACTTAATAACATTTTTACTTACTTAACAGAAAAAAAAAAAATATATACAGAAAAATTGTACAAATTTGTATGGAAAATTTAGAGGTACCTTCACATTTTCACTCATAACTTTTGAACCGCTTGACCGATTTTGCTCATTTTAAATACCAAACTGCTCGGGAGGATGTTCAATAATCTGGGTAAAAATAGGCACCCCCGCTTGGGTCTTCGCGTCGTGATCGTGATTTCAACAGACAGACAGACAGACAGACAGACGGACATCGCTAAATCGACTTAAAATTGCATAAGGATCACGAATACACTTTATGGGGTCTTAAACCTATATTTCGACATATTACAAACGGAATGACAAACTGATATATACCCTCACCATATATGGTGGAGGGTATAATAAAGTTTTGTTATTTTTATTAGCAAATTTCACTGTTAATTATAACAGGATGGACTGATATTTTCATTCGAAGAAATTTACAGATTTTAATTACTGGTTTTGTCTACTAAAATCCAGATTTTTTTTTTGAAAACTGCTATTCTCAATAAACTAAAATTTAAACCAATAACATATGTCAATTTTTTGTATATTTGATAGCTTTATATTTTCTGCCAATATCTTAGTTATAAAAATTTGCTAATTTCTGCTGCAGGCTTTTCCTCAGAGCCTTTCTTAACTATTTTTGATTAGCTTTTTTGCTATACATGCAGATTTATTTCAATGGGGGTAGTAAAATTAAATTGAAAAAAATGTGAGTAGTGGCTCTTAAGTAGAAGGTGATCCAAAATCTACCACCCTATCGCAAGACGTTATAACGTTTAAAAATGATATCAGTTGTCAGTTTTATTTTAAATTTTTGTCAAATAAACAGATACAGAGTAGCATAAAGAGAATTTCGGTGCAAATTCCTCGGCCGTTCCACGCCAACTGGTGAAACAATAAAGCGTTTAGCCGCTCTTGCCGAAGAGATTGGAAATTAAAGGTGTCTTGGATGAGCCGTTTTTGACGAGCAGACGATCATCTACTCGATTTCCACGTTCATCTGGAGGTAATGGAGGCCATGTGCTTAAAACAAATAAATATTTTGAAGGTTGGTTTCTATTTCGCCTAATGTCTCATTTTGGAGATTTTTTCCTGAAGATGCTACACAATGGAATAGCGAAATATTTCAAAATAAATTTTATTTTTATTTATAAAAAAACCAACCTTCAGCTTAAAAATTTAAGCAGTTAAAAAAAAGGTTAAATAAAATTTAAAAATAATTACAAATATTTCCTTTATAATCCGGTCTACATACTTTTCATTTAAATCAAATGGCTTTTGATATTTATTTTTTAAATGGTGCTTAAACAACAGATTCATCAGTAAAAACAAATGAGTAATTAGTTAAAAATTTTATCTACCAATTCCACAAAAGTAGCTAATTGTTTATTTATTTAAAATTGTTTACCTTTTAAATACTTTTGTTTGTTTTTTAATTTACAAAATATATACTCAAACAGTCTATAGACACATTTTGTGTAAATGACTATATGTGTATACATATGTGTGTTAATGAAGTTTTTGTAATTTGAATTGAAATAATTTTTTATATAAACAAATAATTTAAATAAAAAACAAATTTGAATTTTTTGAATATTATTTTTTTTTTGAAATAGAGCAAACAAAATTTAAATTTTTAATAACTATTACGGAAACAAAAAAAAAAAACACAAATGTCCCTCATTAAATTTCAAACAAATGAAATCTAAAATGAGACTGAATAAAATCAGTGAATGAGAGTAAATCATTTTGAACAAATGTGTAAAAAAGTTTAAATAATTTTTTCTTTTGGAAAATAAATGTTTATTTTTTTATTTTTAACAGAACTGACAATATTTTTAAATAAACTACGAACAGTTAACTACATAATATTATGAGTGTACTATTCACCAGTATTGGGGATATATCATGTTCAAAAGAAAATCTAAAAAGATTTAACAATTTGTATCATCCATACCAGGGAGTATTACAATAGATATGGCTAGATGACGTATAAGATGGCCCTTTTGATTAAACCGAAGCAATCTTTTTTCACTTCTACAAAACAAATTTATGTAGAGGTTTTCCTATAGTTATATAGAAATATTACAATTTAATTTATTATTAAATTCACCTATTGTTTTTCCCATTTTCAAATTGAAATAATTTTAAATCATTAAACTCCCTTTGAATTTTTAGTGTACTAAAGTTAATAAACTTTTCCAAAACCATTTAAAATTTACATTAAATTTAATGGAAATTATCACATTTTTTTTTGTATTTTGCTCCATCCATATTTTATGTATATAAAACTGTATTTTATATTTTTATATTTATTTAAAAATATTATTATTTAAATTTGTTTTTTATTTATTTTAATTTACTAGAGCATAACAATATTATATACGAATATAATGTATATAGCACACAAGTGCTAGTAACTTTTTCCACAAAAAAGGCAAAATATAAATGCGTATTTCTATATAAATTTTTCATACAATATTGAAATTTTTGATGAGCTTGTTGACACCATCATACACACAAAAGTTTAGTGATCCAATATTTAACAAAAAAAGAAAAAAAAAGTAATTTCATGGAATACACATTTGGTTTGCCGTAACCAAAAAAAAAAATGTTTTTTGAGCCCTTTAAATATTTACATGATTTAAAATGAACAATAACATAAAATAAGGCAGAATAATAGAGTAAATATATGTCAGATATTTTTTGTATGATAAAATAAATAAATTTACGTGTGAAAAATTAAAACACGTGATAATTCATGCTTGTCAATAGTAATTATGTGGAAAATTGGAAAAAATTTTGCAGAAGTTTTATATCACACAAAAACAAAAGAAACCCTCAATGGAAAAATTTATAGTTTTTTCAGTGTAACATTTTTTGCTGTATTAGGACGTTTTTTTTAAAACAGCTTTTTTGGTAAATAAAATATATTCTGTAAAGTAATACTCGTATGTATTAAGTACAAATTACACTTCATTCAAAAACTAGTAGCTTTTGATTTTAAATTTGTATTTACTTTGACAATTAAATACAAGTAGTTTTTAAAAACAACTAGTTTTTGGTTAAGTGTAAATGTAGTACTAAAACAACTTATAATGCTTAAATTTTGTAGCATTAAAAATGAAGTACACTCGCTATAATTTAATATGCATAATTCAACAAGTGTAATTTATTCAAATATTATTTTTATTGCATTTATTACAGTTTGGTTTAAAATATCATTTTAATTTGGCAATACTAAATATATATAAAATGTATCATAGTATTTATTTAGGATCAATTAAAAATATATATTTTTAAAACTATTACACTCATACAAAAAGTTAGTTTTAAAGTATGTCATACAATGAATGATTTTATTTTTTTGTGTTATTTCAATTACCATAAGAATTAATTTCATCCGTATTTGAACTATTTAGAATGGTATAAGTATTGAGTCTTTGGGTATTCCGTATTACGTATTCAATAGAACCTAATTAATACCATGGAGGAATTACTAAGGATTGATACTCGCCGTGATTTGTCACCATTTATAATTTTTTTTCGACAAGTATCAGAACAATAATATTTTTGAATTTTCGAAAGAAAATAAGATAATTCTTTTCTCCATTTATGATTTCAATTCACACTATAATATTTTGTTTTGAAAAACCACCGGAATAGTTTAAAATTCAAATCAAATAATGTTGAACGAAATTTTAATTTAGAAGTTAAATGTCAATACATGTACAAAAAATTGTAGACGTTTATACCGACTTCCGTTGAATTTGAAAACGCCAGTTTTGTTATTGTTCTGATTAAAATCCGTCCTTTCATCGTCCATGATCAATACTTCCTGAGTTTACATAAAACCAATTTTGGCCGTTGTTACACCACAAGTTAGCGGGTTGCGCTGTTACACAGAAGATTGCGAGTTTTCTGCCTCTCATCCACTTTACCCCCACTGAAGTGAAAGAATACAACATGGCTTTGTACTTAACAGCTTCAACAATTTCGCCAATTCCCCATCAGATGGCGAGGAATAAATGTTTTAAGATTTATTATTTCGTCCAATTACAATGTTGCCATGTTTATAGTTCTTTAGCTTTCACCACCTTTCAACTCTTTATCCTCTTTTCAAAGAAACAAAACATTAAGAAGTAAGAAGAATTTCCAGTGTTGCTTCTCCTTATTAAAAAATAATACCAGCCAAGACATTCTCCACGATTTTCATGATGAGTTTTTGTAGAGAACGTTGATTTGAAGTTATATATCCGAATCCGGTGAAAATTAAAAATTTGTAATTTTTTTGATTGGGTCGGCCATTGTTTCCGCCGGACGAGGGACTTATTACACTATTGAATCACGAGGCCGAACTAAAATTTTCACGTAATCTGCATGATGTCATGTTGCATCAATGGCCGGGAATGGGTTAAAAACTATAAAAATTAGAGAATTTAATTAATCGAATTTTCATTTTAATCGATTAAATTTTAAATTATTTATTGCTGTTCTTTTCTAAATCGGTTAATCGAATAAAATTTTAAAATTAATCGAAAAAAATATAAGTAAAATAATATTTAAATCAATAATTGCATTTAAAAAATAAAAAAACAAGTTCAGTAACCCTTTTAAAATGTATATGCATAAATAATGTATTAATTGAGATCGAGTTCTGTTTGGTTTTTCTGTCCTCTCCACAACATATTTAAATTTCGTTCAAATCGCAATAAACCTTACCGCAGGCCTTTCTTCTACGTTTTACATCCTATAAAGTTTAGCCTGGATTAGTTAGAGGTACATTTACGTCTGTTATTAAAAAGTCTTCCTCTATGTGATTTTGAAAAAAAACTTTGTGATTAATGTTGTTAAAATTTTCTAGACAGGTTGGCTCAATTGGCTTCTGAAACGCTGATATGTTTGATGAGTTATTTGGTTCCCATTAAAATTTAAGTGTGATTAAGCACAATCTTGCAAACAAATTATTTATAGATTTCTTTGTTTTATTCAAGATGATATAATGAAAGTTTTTGTGTTATATCAACCTGTAAAAAACATATTTTTGAAACATTTTTGTATATTGTTTAGCAATTTTTTTTAATCGACTACTCGTATATAATTATTTGAACATATAATTTATTTGAAATTATAGAATTTTAAATTATTCGATTAATCGAATATCCACTAACCAGTGAATATCCCAATAAAAATAAAACACTGTTTTTTATTTTATTTATTAAAAAATAAATCCTGGTTTTTGTGTCAATACTTAAAAAGTATTGAGTAAAATCATCTTTTCAAAAGCAGATGGTACAAGTGACGGGTAACTTATTTTAAAAATAATAAAAGTTAAACGTTTAAAATACATATTATCATATAAATTTGATATTCATAACTATGGTTAAGTACTAAACTTTGATTATTTTGAAACAAGTTGTCAGATTTAAGTGATTTGTATCAATTTTTAACTTTGAAAATTTCGAATAAGAAATTTAAAAAATAAGGCTCGATTAATGAATATGAATTAATGAAAGCTTTGTAAACCGTCGAAATTCACTTTTTGTACTTTGTACATTTATTTGTTTATAAATATATTCAGTTGAATCCCGATGGTCATAAGTTGCCAACTACTATGTATCAAGCAGTTTTTCTTAAGAAAAATAAATGGAAGTGATTCTTAAGGAATCAATTTTTCATTGATTCCAAAGTATCATTTAGTTCTGATTTTCCCATTCTAAGGCAGTTATTTTTCACAACTTCCAAAAATGTTATTTATAATGAAATTTAGCTCTTTTCAAATCTACGACGGGTAACTTATTTTAAAAATAATAAAAGTTAAACGTTTACAATAGATTTTTTAATATAAATTTGATAATTATAACTATGGTTAAGTACTAAACTTTTGGTAAATTTGAAACAAGTTATTAGGTTTAAGTCATTTGTATCAATTTCTAACTTTGAATTTCGAATAAAGTAATTTAAAAAATAAGGCTCTATTACTGAATGTGAATTAATAAAAGCTTTGTAAACTGCCGAAATGGACTTTTTGTACTTTGCACCCCGATGATTATAAGTTGCCAACTACTACGTATCAAACAGTTTTACTTGAGAAAAAGATGCCAAATGACTTTTATAAGATGGAAAAATTGTTAAGTATGCTTAACATAATTTGTCAGTTTGTTGTCTACGAATTGTTAACTTATGACCATTGATATAGAAAATTTTATATTGGTCCTACAAAACTGTTTCTATATGCGTTAAAATTTAAATAAAAAAATCAAAATTAATTTGGCAACATCAAATATCTCATTTTTTTACTAAATCATAAGTAGGGCTTTAGATGCAGTGAAAATGGACCATAAAAGAAAACTTCCATCCTATGACACCTCTATGTAAAAATCATTGGTTCCGATCCAAATTTTCACAACACCGGAATCAAAATCACTGCTTCTTTTTATCTTCTTTTGCTACTTTTTTTTTTTGCTGGGATATAATACTTGAAAGCTGAAAACCTAAATTAATAGAAATAACGTTGGAAAAACAAAAAAAAAAAATCGTTCTTAAAATTTATATAAACCATCACAAAAATATGCCTTTAACTGAATTTGAAATCTCCCGACTGCAAAGACGTCAAAATTTGTATAAATTCAATGCTTTAGCAGTGCCTTAGTTCTTGTACCGCTGACGATTTAAATCTGGGTAGTACTGGGAAAATACTTTGCGCAAACGCTGGAATTACGATCTTTATATTTTTGACCAGTTATTTGAAATATACTAATAAATTAATTCTTAGTCTATTGGTCTAGGTAAAAATATTTATACAAACATAAGTACTAAGCCATTATAATCTCCCATCGCAGTAGTGTTAGGTAGAAAAAGGAAATAATATGCTGTAATCTCACAAAAAGCATATTAATTGTTAAGACGTTAATGTTGGGTATTCCGACTATATAATACACATAAGGTATAATTTGGGTAAAATTTAATGAAACGGTACAAATTTCGGAAAGGATCTTTGTTTACGAACAGGATGGAAAATGAGGAGATGAAACCCAAAGTTGTCCCAAATTTGAAGCTGATGTATACGGTTTTTTGTGCCTATATACCATTTCATAAATGCTGCTTTTACTTCTGAAATACTATTGACTATTCTGAAATACAATTAACTATTTCTGAAATACAATTGAATACTCTGAAATACAATTGACTATTTCTTAAATACAAATGACTATTCTGAAATACAATTGACAATTGCTGCAATACTACTGAAATACTCTGAATTGAAAAAGTTGTAGTTCAACAATTGAAAAAGTTGTAGTTCAACGGACGGATTGGAGGTAAATCGGAATATATAGACTGATTCTGACTAAATTCAACAAAATGCGAGAGCTTGGTTAAACATGTACCAATTTAACGCATATTTTTAATATTCTAACGGAATTTGAAAAATGGTAGAAATTTGACTTCTTTAATACAGTTTTTATTACTAGCAATTTCCAAAAAATTGTTGGTGTAATATATTACTCAAGTTATAAAAATTCAAGTTTTTATTTTATGCTCAGAACCACAGTGCGTATGATCGACGTCATATAAATCATACGCTCTGTTGTACCTTAGAACTAAATTAGAACTTTTAGTAAATATTTGAGAGGTAAAACATTAAACGAATATTTCTTCCAAAGCGAATCAGAGTAACACCCTGAAACTTTCTAAATCAGAAAATAGAGAAAATAGATTAATTCTTGCCAACTGAATTGTTTGGTTGCAGTAAACGAATTAATTAGTTGTTGCAACCAAATATATTACTGATTCAATTTAAATTTATTGTTTCAACCAAAATTATATTCTATAAATTTCGGTCGCCACAAACAAATAAGTCGGTAGTACCAACCCACCCATTCGGTTGGCAAGAAATTCGGTTGTCACAGTGAATGTATTTTCTCTGTGCAAAAACACTTCTGAATTTTTTCACAATTAAATAATAAAAAATATTGGGCGATTTTAAAATAAATTGATTTAAATACAATACAACAATACTTTTCAGCATATTGCTAATTCCATAAAATAATTATAATAAGCTAATATTCCAAAAATTAAATCTTTATTGTTCAATTTCTAATAACCTAATTTGGTCAATATTTAAAAACTCACATCCTAAAAAGTCGTTATCGAATTATTTCATTTTTAACCTGTTAACGTTCCGTTCGGAACGTTGGAATTGTTTCATTTACTGGATTTTCAGGGGGTATCCCTTAAGGGTTGGTTCAACGAAAAAACCAAAAACAAAATGGACAGTGGATTTAACCAGTAATAAGCTGATGCTATTTTAATAAATATTACATATAACGAAGCCGTTTGTATCAAGTAAACACCTGCATTTTTGTTGATATTTTAAGAGTTGCCATATGAAATTTTAAAAATTATAAAATAGAACAATTATCTGAAAATCTAATAAATTAAAAAGAAAAGAGTTTTAAAGACATTCAAAAAATTCAGATCGAGTTTAAATTAAAGAAAAATTACCATATTGAGCATATCTTAATTCATTAACCCATCCCCGGACAGTGATGCCATATGGCATACGCTTATTTCATAAAATTTTTACTTCGACCGCATGCTATGAACATGTCCGGCCACCGATGTAGGTCCATATTATAGAGACTGGACTTTTAAAAATGTTAAACCAACAATACCTGTCCTTACAAAAAATATTAAATAATTTTATTTTTCACCGTCTTTGGATTCGCGACGTCCCATAAAACGGCTTGAAAAAAATGAGCATCATATTCAGTAGTCGGTAGTGTGTTATGGAAACAGATATTATTACCAGAGAAGACAAAACAAAAAAAAAAAAGAAATTGAACGTATTCAAAGCAAAGTACGATTGTTAAAAAAGCAAAAAACAAGAAAAAGTAAAATATTGGGAAAAAACACTTTTTTCAAAAAAGAACAAAAAGAGGAAAACTAAAAAAAGCAGCAACAGTAAAACAAGCAAATTTGTTTTATCTGATTATTACTAACAAAGTTTTCCAACTGAGAAAAAATGGTTTAAAAATTTTAATTATTGTATGAAATATATTTTTGGTCTGTCTCGAGATCATAGAAAATTTTTTTCAAATAAAAATGTAAAAAGAATTAAAAATATTAAGTAAAATCAAATCTTTGTATGCATAAATATCTTTTTGCTTTGAGATGATAAGAGAATTTTACAATTAGTAATTTCAAGGGTACGAAGAACGTTGATGAAGGTCATAGCTGACTAGAAACTGCATTGCATTCCACTGGTGTCTAAATAACTGTATATTCTCCATAGTTACTGAAGAAACGGGTTAGAGGTATACTTTACCGTGGCGTATATTCCAAAGAAGTTAAGTCACTAGCTTCGATAAACGTTATAAATGTATTTAATTGTATTTCAAATGAGGGTTGGTACAAATTTTAATATTTAGTTTTAATGTGTGGTAATATTTAGTTCTAAGTTTTAGATTTTAATTGTTTTTTATATAGATTTAAGTACCCTTCTTTGGGTTTTTAAATAGCTTTAAATATTTAATTACACTTTGTTCTATATTTTGGTTGTAATATTCACTGTTTGTTTGTTAGAGCTGTTGCTGCTGCTTTAACCGAGTTGAAAAAAACACAAGTACCTCAATTTATCAGATCCGAAGAAGATATGCTGTTTTCTTATTTTTTCGAACAAGAGAATCGATGTTTTTTCTTTGTTCGAACAATCGATTCTCGATGGTTGGGTCTTGCAACTTGTTCACCAAAGTTAACAGTTACTAATGAAATAAATAAAAAAACATTATTTCCATAATCTCAAACCATACTTAAAATATATTTCATACTTATAAGTTATAAAATAAAAACTTCACTATTAAATTCAAATAATTTTTAGCATATAAACATTTAAATTACTCTCTCAAATCAAAATTTAATTTGTTACCTTTTGTTGGTTTTTCACCTATAGTGCGCACATAGTGAAATATGAAACTTTTTAAAAATCATTTGACATTAAATTTATTTGCAAAATCACGCAAAGTTTTGAAAAACTATTAAAATTTATTTTAGAAGTACATTTAAGTAATTTATTTAAAAAGAAACGTGAGTATCGCTTATAAACAGGTAACCCGGAATTAACGCAATTAAATTTGAAAAATTAACTTATTTCATTAATTTGCTGGTCTATCTTCATTCTTTTTTTTTTTAATAGCAAACTCAAGTAACAATTTTTTTGCATAAATCAAGGGTTATCTGTTAAATTATATATATACCATATATACAATTATATGTTTGTATGTTTACTTAAAACTATTGTATTTAAATAATTTTAAAGTTGGTGAGTATGATAAAATACCAGCATAAACAAAAATAAAAATTGCACTTGTAATTGTTGAGAAAAGTAAAATTGCTAATTTAAGCATTTATCTACAAGGTAAGTCTAAAGAACAATACCTTTGTCAATTTAATTTTGTTTAAATATGTACATCGCTGAGTATCAAATTATAAATTCTCTTTATTTTTTTTTTAATGACGTGTTTATTGAAATTTAATAATAACCCTTTAAACATCTTTAAATGGCACGAAAAAAAAATTGTAATTTTTGTTCATCTACACGATAGGTATCTAACACTGAGAATATTACATAGTTTACTGTTTAGTTATATAACTTTAGTAAAGGGTGTCCCAAGAAGAACGCAATTTTTAAATCTGGCAACATTCGAAGTGTCATTGTTTGACATTTGAACAATTGTTATTGTTTGCTAGTAGAAGGTACGAGGTTAGTACAAATGGAGCGCTACACGAATGAACAACGCATTCTCATTGTGAAATTGTTTTACCAAAATGGTGAAAGTTTTGCGGCTACAGTTCGCAAATTGCGATCAATTTGGGGTCACAATAATGCTCCAAAAGAGTCGCAGCTGTACGTGATAATGTCGCTCAAACTCCATCCACCTCAATTCGACACCGAGCTCAGCAAATTGGTGTCTCCAAATCCACTTTGCAGCGAATTTTGACGAAAGATTTGCATCTTCATGCATACAAAGTTCAATTGACTCAGGAACTGAAGCCAGCTGACCATGGACAGCGAAGGGAGTTCGTTAATTGGGTATTGGAGAGACAACATGAAAATGCTGATTTTGCCGATAAAATCATCTTCAGTGACGAGGCCCATTTTCATCTTGATGGCTTCGTCAATAGGCAGAATTGTCGCATTTGGGGTGAGGAAAATCCTCGAGTGATTCACGAGAAGCAAATGCATCCTCAACGTGTCACTGTGTGGTATGGTTTTTGGGCTGGAGGAATCATTGGACTTTTTTTTATGAAAATGAGGCAGGTCAAGTGCAAACAGTCAATGGTGTTCGGTATCGTGAAATGATAACCAGTTTTTTCTTGCCTAGAATTGAAGAAATGAATGTGGAGGGCATGTGGTTCCAACAAGACGGCGCCACATGTCATACAGCCAGAGAAACATTTCAATTGCTGCATCAGTCATTTCCCGGTCGTGTTATTTCGCGTTTTGGAGATCAGAATTGGCCGCCTAGATCGTGCGATTTAACACCATTAGATTTTTTTCTTTGGGGTTTTTTGAAGTCGATGGTTTACGCGAATAAGCCGACGACGACTCAAGCCTTAAAAGAGGAAATTGGACGCTGCATTAATGAAATACCGCAGCATTTATGCAAAACGGTCATCAAAAATTTCATTAAAAGATCGCGTGCATGCCAGCAAAGCCGCGGCGGCCATCTGCACGATATATTGTTCCATACATAACCTCATTCTGTCTACTTTACGATATAATAAAGTTTCACGATTTTTTTTTAAATATCTGTGTTTTATTTAAAATTTAAAAATTGCGTTCTTCTTGGGACACCCTTTATTATAACTTTCTTTATATTTCAAAGAAATATTTTTTAACTTTTTTATACATTTGTTCAATATGATTTACTGTCATTTTTAGTTAAAATTATTTTTATCATTTGTTTGAAATCTACTGAAAATGGAAATTAATGATTTATTTGTTTTTGTTAGTTATTACAAATTTAAATTTTGTTTGCAGTCAAAAATTTCTAAAAATTCCTATTTTTTATGTAAAAAATTATTTCAATTCAAATTACAACAACTTTATAAATATACACACATATGATCATTTACACAAAATGTGTTTATGGACTGTGTGAGTATATGCATACAAACAAAAATACATAAAAGGGAAACAATTTCAAATAAATAAATAATCAGTTGTTTTTTTACGCAATTAGAAAATAAAATCTAAACATTTCTTTTTTTACCTAAATAATACTTTTTTACTGATGTGTCATTTTTTTAAATAACATTTAAAAATAAATAGCAAAATCCATATGATTTATATAAAAAGTAGCTAGACGGGTTTTTGATTGAAATATCATTTCTTTTAAATGATATTTTCTGTTATTTTAACATATAAACAATTTTAAGTAATGCACTATTCTATATATTGCTTGAAATTACGGGCATCTTTAAATCAGTTTGTGTACACATTTTTTAAAATTGTGTGTTGGTCACATCGTTTTTGTGTTAAAGAATTCAAATTCGCCACAGGCAATAGCAAAGGGATGCCCTGGGTGTTGCCCCTGCAGCAGGTTCTTTACTTTATAATCCGGGAAATTATGATTTTATGTAAGTTTAAAAAAAATTTTGTTGTCATTTTTTGTTTTCTAAAACTTCAACCGAGTTTTTCTTGAAATGCTATTTTTGAAGCCGGTAGTCATGATTTCACGAAAAGTTATGAAGCGATCTTGATAAAAATTTGCATTTTATAGTGTTTGAACGAAGGATTTTTTATCATAACTTAAGAGGCAACATGAGGTGAAAAATATACCAAAAAATTAGAATTTTTGGTCTTTTCCTTCCTTCAAACTTGAGCTTAATGTTTTTATAATTTCTGATAAACCAGTCATGAGTTATCTTCATTACGTCGAGAGAAGATTTTTTGAGAAATCAATGGAATTTTCAAAAATCATAAATAAAAATTTCACAAAGTTTTTGTTAAATATGTATCTTTTATATGTTAAATGTAATATTTAATAAAAATTGTTGTTTTGGCAAAACAAAAAAAAAAAAAAAAAATTAAAATCCAAATATCGCTTTTAATGTTGTTATAAGTAAAATTTATCTATCATAGTTTCAAATTTTTTTAATGAATTCATGGAGTTTATAAAATGTAATTTTTTCTTTTTGTAGCTAAGATTCATTAAAATTTGTGATATAATTTAACATTCATTCCTTTAAAAGACTGATTGCAGTTACACTTAATCGATAAGAATTTAAAGTGTTTTAAATTCCAAACACGTTTTATTTTTGTCAAATGGGCACAATTTTATATGAAATCTTTTTTCGTTTTTTTTTGCTGTAAAATTAATTAAATTTTAAGTTTTTTTATTTATTTATAAAATATTTATTTAGTTGGTAAATTAGGATCATTAAACACAAAACCACTTTGATTGTAAACACTAAAACCATTGTAATTTATTTATTTATATAATTTTATTTGTTAAATAAGATAATATTTGGCGGTACTTTGTAATAAATTATTTTTTTTTTTCAAATAACATTATTATAATCTTGTATAATTTTTTAAAATATATTTTCCATGTGGGAATTCTTCTCTGTATTTTAAATAATTTTTAATATATTTTTAATATTTTCATTATGTTTTGAAATTATTAACATATTTATATTCTATTACTCATTTAAATTGTAATTGTATATATTAATCTTATATCGTTATTAATTGTTATATCAAAAACCACTTGATTGACTCAATTATATAAAAACTATCAATTAAAATTTTTTCAAACTACCGATTGCATTACTTTCTTAGTACACTTTTGTTTTTATATAAATGAGGGTTGATATATTTTTTATTTAATTTTTTTATTTTCAAATTTAAGCTTTAAACCGTGACTTTAAAGTACAATTAATTAATACAAAAAAAAAAAAAAAACGTTAAACGTATAACCGTGTCTTTGCACAGAGAGAGTAAATGAACGAAGAACAACAAACGATCGACAACAAGTGACGATTTCAATTTCAGGTAATAACTAACAGATACAAAATATATTTTTGTATCTAATACCCTCCGCCTTCAAATTCAGTACTTCACAGAAATAATAAATAAATAAATAACAGAAAAATACATACAATACGACAAAAAAATAAAAAAAAAAAAATAAAATAAAAACCCCAACCATACATTAAACAGAGAGCCAGAACAGAGCGAAGCAGATCCAACACAAAAAAATTCAAGTGAGAATAAGCTTTACACGTTTTTTGTTTTTTGTCATTTCAGTTGTATTTAAACGTATTCCACTCTAAACAGTAGTAATTGTTTAAGTAAAGGCATGATCAGATATGCAGATAAAATGGATAAAATATTGATTGTGGAAATCTAAATAAATTACACTGAATTGTATCAAAATGCTTTAAGTCAATATGCAAGCCAATCGTACTAATTTTTAAAATATCGAATGTAAAATATACTTGTACATAGAAAACAGATTATCGTTGACAAACAATAAATGGTCTGGTCAAAAAATCAAAAATATTGATTTTAAAATTTATCAACCAAATGCATATTGGATGAAAGCTAAGACGACGACCATTTAAAATACGATAAATTTTTCTTGTAAGTTAAGTCTAAAAAAAAAAGGATGACTTCAAGGTCAAGTGGTTTTGACTAATTTTTTTATGTATTTTTAAGGTAACACAATATAGGTTGCTTAAGATCACCCAGGTCTGCTTGATTGGCAGAGTACTTTTTTAAACATTTGGATTTAATATGGCAAAACATAAGCAAATAATAATGTTTTAACTTTTTTATTGAAAATATTCTAAATACACCAAACTTTTGCGTGTGCAGCAAAAAAATATTTATTGAGTAAAGAAATTAAGCACTTGACGTATTCTTGAGACTTGATATCTTCTAACTAATTAAAAAATATCGCAAACCAGATAACATATTCAGATAGAGAACACATTTATCATATATAAACAATTCCTAACAAAAAATATTTATAGCTTATTTCAATATTTTATCGACGGTATGTCAAAACAGCTATCAGCTGATATTGATGTTGTAGTTTAAAAAGAGTAAATAAAAAAAAATATAGGAACATACATTTGTATTTCAAAGAAATATTTTTTAACTTTTTTATACATTTGTTTAAAATGATTTACTGTCATTTTCCGATTTTTTTCAGTTTCATTAATTTTTTTGAAATTTAATATAAATTTACCCACAAAAAGGAAATTTATGGGTTATTTGTTTCTATCACTGTTATTAGAAATTTAAACTTTATTTGCTGTCAGTTTCAAAAAAAATTTCGAAAATTCCAATTTTGTTTTTTTATTTAAATTGTTTGTTGTACAAAATTCTTTCAAGTGGAATTAAAAGAACTTCATAATCACATACACATAAGGCAATTCACACCAAATGTCTCTATAGACTATGTGAGTCTACATTTTGCAGATTAAAAAACAAAAAAAAAATTCAAAAAAAAACGGAAACAATTTCAAATAAATTAATAATAAGTTATTTTTTACGGAATGGGTAAAATAAAATTTCAACATGTATTTTCAACTGATTAATGATTTGTTTTTTTACTGATGTGTCAGTTGTTTAAACAACATTTAAAAATAAATAACCAAAACCATTTAATTTAAATGATAAGTAAGTAGACCGGTTTTTAAGTGAAATGTGTTTTCTTTTTTGCCTTAGATGTAAATACAAGTGATAGAAAATTAGTTGATTTTTTATTTTAAAAGAGCTGAAGGAATATAAAATTTTCTGAAATATAAAATTTATATTATTTTCCCTCTATTGCAATATTGCATTCAAAAAAAAAATTTAATATCACAGTTTTTCTAATTTCTTTAGGTATTCCGCTTTACCTTCAAATAAATAAAAAATCGAGTAAGGGCCTTTTCACATTAAGTCATCGTATATATACGGTCTTGGTTTGCATTAAAAAATCATAAAATATATTGTTCCAGGGTTGCCATATACGAGTACAAATTAACAAAAAAAATTAACTTTTTCTTAGAACTTGTCTGTAAAATTATTTAAATAAAAAGAAGGGAGGTTTTTTAAAAGCAGTGTGCTGATTTGATTAAGGACATATAGAATGTTTTTTTGGAGAGAATTTTTTTTATTTACTTTTTATGTAAAATTAAGAAATAATCTTAAGGAATTTTTAAATTTTTAAAACATTTATATGCTGCAAATCTTGTTTTTAACGCTTAAATAGTTGACTTTATGATAGCATCGAAGCAAATTATTTTGAAAAACATAAAAAGTTAATTTTTTGACCATATATGTATATATGCCCATAGTGCATTGAATTGATAGTGTTTTGTATAAGAAAAAAACAAAAATTAAAATTTGGTATACAAAGCGCCAAAAATTGAACTTAAATAATGCATACAATCTCTAAAGAGCACAATAAAATTAAAAATCAATGAAAAATTCTTATTTTGAAAGAAAATTATGTTTCAACTAAATTTCGTCAAAAAGCTTCCACGAGACCGATGAGTGATATAAAATGTGTTAAAATATTAGGAGCATATATGTTTTTTAAAAATATCGTAAAAATAAATAACCTTTATGCATTTAAACATTTCTCCAACACTGTATTTATATATTATACGACTATATTTAATTGTTGTTGGTATGTTATTTTTGAAAAAAAAAATTAAATAAATAAAAAAAAAAAGTATTGAGTTATTTTTTTTTGTATATTTCTCGTTGACGAATGACATACTGAAAATAAAGTACTTGTACATATGTGACGTTTAACTAAAAGTTGTCAGTACTCTTTTTGTTATAGTTCAATAACAAAATTTATCAAATAGAAACACACAAAATTATGTCAATTTTTGAAAAAATAAAATAAAAAATAATTTTCAATTCTTAAAGTTTCTCACAAAAATCTTATAGACAAATAGATGCTTGACGTAAAAAATAATTGTATGCTTTCAAACAAACTTTTATTATTTATTTATGTATATTTTTTTATGCTTTTTAAAACGATTTTCTTTGAAAATTTAATATAATTCTAAAAATAAAAACTCTTGAGGAGTACTTGAAAAAAAGACAACATCATAACATCATCATAATTTTTTTTTCGTTTAAAATAATTTAGAAAAAAAAGTAAACAATCAAAAATTGTATTATAATTATTTTTTTATTATTAATTATAATAAAATATTTTATAAAAAAATATCTGAAGCTAATTTTAAACGAATAACAATATTTATCAAGAAACTGGAAGAAAACCAACAAAAATAAAAAATTCTTAAATAAAAAAAATTCAACAAATTCATATGCAATACTCGTACATGTGACTGACAGTCCTAAAATATTACTGTGGATTTAAGTTTATCTATGTATTTAACCACTTAAGCATTCTTTGTGTCTATTTTTAACGGTATAAATTCTATAAACTCTTTTAAGATAATCTTAAATAATTGTATATGACGGATTATGTGCTTCTAAATATTTTACCATATGCCAAAACAAATTAATTTTATTTCATAAGACATTTAATTCTGGTTTGTCATATTAAATGTAAATAATTGAAAAATATTTGAATAAACTTTATGATGCTAATGAAGGCTAACATTGCTTATTTGCATTTACTTCATTTATCGAGACCTAATTTTTTTTAATGAAATCTCGTTGACTAATTTTTTAAATTTGTAAACTATTTTATTAGGAAATACATAAATATTACCAATAAGTTAGGTAAATATGTATACAAATTTCTTTGCCTACTTTTAGTAAAAGTAAATAGTCTAAAAAAGTAATTAAAAAATTTTCGAAACGGCTTTCGGATATAACCCAGCAAACAACAGAAATGAAATTAGAAGCACTGTAGAATAAGAAAAGATAGATGTGGTTGTATTTTTGTTGTAATTAATTATTTATTTGCCAAGATGTTTATTACAGAAGTAAGCCTAGTCCCCGCTTCAGTTTTAACAACTCGTGAAATTGTACAATCGACTGATATTTATTTGCCAAGATGTGCGAAGAAAACTTATTTCAAAAATCCAGGTACCACTTCGTTTATTGCGATTTGACTTGATGTAGTTTGTAAGTTAAAATAATATACTTTATAACAAAAAAACATTAAAAAGAAAAGAAATTTTATATAAAACCCTGTCTACTTAATCTTTATTTAAATTAAATGGTTTTTGTTATTTATATTTAAATGGTGTTTAAACAACTGACACATCAGTAAAAACAAATTATTAGTCAATTATAAGTAAATATTAAAATTTTTCCTACTAATTCGCCTGCGGAAAAAGGATCTATCTCAGGACAAGTCACGTAACCGGTTCATTGTGATAGAGCAACGTCACCGGACCGGTTTTTTTAAAATAATTTTAATAATTAATAATTAAGGACTGGCTGGGGAGGGGTCAATTGCCCTCTGTAACATGTCACATGATTGGTTTTAAAGAACATGTCTCACAAATAACCCCAAAGAACATATCACAGGACTTTTACTTTAAAATTTATCACGTTGTGGAAAGTTGTTTTAGATTAGGTACTGTTTTCACCTAACACGGAAGTAGTAGTTTTATCCCTAATACGTGATGGAGACCTTTTATACCGGTCACGTGATAGGTACTTTAGAAACCTATCCTGTTTTCACCTACCACAGGACTGGTACTTTCAGACCCATCCCGTGATATATACTTTTAAACCGTTCCCGTGGTGAGTCTTTAGAAACTGATCCCCTTTTCACCTATCTCGTGATAGGTATTTTCAGATCAGGTCCTGTTTTCACCTACCACGGGACAGGTCCCAATTCCCAACTGACTCCTTTTCTCCCACAGGGTCATTTAACTGAAATTGTTTCCGCTGTTTGTATTTTTGTTTGTTTTGAAATAAAACTGAAAAAATCGGTAAATGACAGTAAATCATTTCGAACAAATGTATAAAATTTTTTTCGATATTTTTTGGTCGAACTTGCGGTTTAAATTTCCCTCTAGGGGAAAAAATTATCGATTAGTTGAAAGTCTAGAGATTTTTGTTCATAAATGCTATAAAAGTTACATGCTGATAATTATAAAAAACAACTACACAGCCTGACAAAGTAATATTTTTTGCGAGATGCCGCCAATTTGATGTCTAAATTTTCGATTTCTTCAAATTGAAAATTTTTTAATGAAATAATTTCTCTTGAAGTTGGAAAATATTTGATATTTGTAACAACTTTAACAGTCTTAACCAACGAAGCAAATATGGAGTCCCGTTTGGAAACGAAAGTTAACATATTTAAATACTTGTGAAAAAATTAGAAAATATACGTATTTAAAAAACTGATTAACCGACACCAAAAAACTGGGTTTCGGTTTATTTCAATTTAGTAAAACAATTCCAACGCATTAGGATCCTTACCGTAATTGGTACCGCTTCCCAAAACTTTACACAAACAATTCTTGGTGCAAGGTACAATATATGCCCGTCTTTAATAATTTTACTAGTTTTTTGTTAAAAATTTGTGAATTTCAAATTAATGCTCGATTTATAACACAGTACGACAGTGGTTGGTACACATGAGAAATGTTAACAGAATATAAAAACAAACTTAAAATAAGGATATACGTGTCTCGGCGTTTTGTTGTAGCACGTCAGAATGTAATGTATTTTTTAATGGTTATTTTTTAACATTACATTAAAATTAAAGCGCCATCTAGAGGAGAAAAAACTTGTTTTTTTTTTAATAAAAAAATCCAAATTTTATTCCCTTTTCAAAACTGGCTTAAGCATCGGTTCACCCATTCTGTTTTTATAGAACTTTTTATGGTAGTATTACATTACAAGTGAACCTCAACGGTCCTTCGAAGCTTAAAAATCGATTTTCTCAAAATGACGTGCTACAGCAAAACGCCGAGACACGTATTTCTTTATTTTAAGCCTATTTTCATATTCTGTTAACATTTCTCATGTATACTCAAAAAAATTTGATTTTGTCATGCTGTGTAATAAAATATTTTTGATTTTTAAAATATTTTTAATTTTCTTTCCTGTTTTTTTTGTTGCAAATTTCAGTACAAAAGGTTTAAAATATCCAAAGAAAGGTAATATAATTTTGTTGGGCATTTGTGATCTTTATGTTAGGAAAAATGAGTATTCTGTAAGCAGTTACCACTATGGACAAGTCCTTGTTAAAATAATAGGTTTTGAAATAGAAAAGTTCGAGGTTGCCTAACTTTATTTCTTCTTACAAAACTCAGCACCGGGAAATAAAAGTTTTGCTGGGATGGTACTTATAATGGAGGAATAGCCTGCATGATATTATTGAGTTTGTACATAAAATCAATGAAGATTTTTTGGAAATTGTTAAAACTTTACATTGCGGTTAATTATTAAAAAAATAATTATGATTTTTTTTAGTTGTAAATAAAACTTCATTACTCTGCTGATAATTTTCTTAAATAAAAACTGAAAGCTGTGTAATTTTTCATATTTATTAAATACTATTTATATATATTTTGCGGTAAATGGCTAAATTTTCTTTATTGTGTGTTGTGTGTGGCGCCTAATTTCAATAATTTATTTGGCAACATAATGAATTGTAAATATTTTCATTCAATATTATATTATTTATGTATGTATATAGAAATATAAAATAAAATTTATTTTCTTCTTTGTGTATTTTTTTTGTAATTGTACAAGAATAAAATTTAAAAAACCACATGACTGCTTTTTAAAAAATCAAGATAAAAAATCAATAAATTGTTTGTTTTCAATGAGAAAAATTTATTTGAAATTCATGCCAACACAGGAAGAACGCCCCTAATTAAGAGAATAAGAAGCCATAATGTCGGTATCGTTGAATTATTTTTAATATTTTATTTTTAACAATATAATAATTTATTAAAGGAAAACAACACACGCTTATTGTAAGTAGGGTTGCCAGATTTAATATTTTTTTATTGAAAAAGAAATGAAAAAAAATGGAGTCAGAATTTACAATTTTTGCAATCATGTGGTTAATTTTTTGTGAGCTGAATTCTTTCAAAAATTCTCTTAAGCAAAACCATTCTAATTTTTTTTTAATTTAGGAATAATATTATCAAAATCATATTCGTTTTTTAAAATTATTTAGTCTTAAAAAAGAATAAATAAAATATTACCGTGTAAAGAAAATATAGATACATTTTTTTATAAATTTGCTTTTATTCAACAAAACAATCATCTGGCATCTCTGTTTGTCAGTGAAGATAAAAGTAAACATTTTTCATATTTTAAAACCGAAGAAAATACAATTTTGAGATAATTGAAAAAAAATAATTAAAATTCTGATTGAGCACTTGTTGTTTGCTGCGAGTGTGTATCTGTGTTCAAAGACTGACATTCTTTTTTCTATTGTGTTTTGTTGAAATTAATAAGGAATATTCCCTATACAATTTTAATATTGTTTTTTTTTTTTTTTCGAGTGCATAATAATTTATTTTGTGGTGTGTGATGTATTTTTCGGATTTATTTCATTAAATATGCGTGTCACATTTTTCACAATAATTTGTTTTGTTTTTTGTATTTTTTGTCCGTTGTTGTTATTGCGTTTTATTGTATGTTGTTGTATTTTCAGATTTTTTATTTTATTTTATGATTGTTTATCTTTACTGGTTGTTTTGTTGTTGATTATGATGATCATCCGGATTTGCATTCTATAGTTATATTTTTTTAAACGCACCTTTTTTGTCGCACCCAGTATTTTTTTTTTTAACAAAAGTTAACTAAACTAATTCACTATTGCTGGATTTTATACAAAATATTTTTTAGTTAACTATTAGTTAACCTAAATTGAATATTATTTCGCAGATTTAAAAATTTTATTGTATATAATTTTGTGTAGGGCTAGTAACTTATCTACAAAATAACCCGAGTTAAATATTTTCAAAAAAATTTTATATTCAATAAACTTTGGTTATTTGAGATAAATTAAAATTTAGAGATAAAGTTAACTCTAATGAAATTTAACTCACTCCATCTACCCGACGGTTTGGATTAAATTTTGATATATAAGAGAAAATAAATATCCAGGTTTTACCGGTTTTTTTTATGTGCCACCTGCGACGTGTAGGTACTAAAATACGGTTAAAATTTTTTTTTGTTTTTTTTACCTATTTTGCCATTTGTTCTAAGGGAACTGTATACTGATTTTTGTTTAGTTGTTATTAAAAATATATACACTTTTTGATACTTGGGGACTATTAAACATAGTCAGCATTCGTAAGTAAATTTCATGTTAACTCATTTAGTTTGTGTGGTTAATTTCTCATAAAGCGTTTGCCATTTAAGTTGTGAGCTATATACGAAATACACTATAGGGCGCGAAGAATGTTGATGAAGGTCGGTAGCTCACCAAAAAATGCATGACATTTGGCTAGAGTCTAATTATTGTGTACACATAGAACACAGATTCATTGTAACAACCGAATTTCTTGCCAACCGAATAGTTTGATTAAAGCCACCGCTATATGTATTTGTTTGTCGCAACCGAAATTCGGTTAATGCAACAAATAAATCTTTCAACTGTAGCAGGAAAACATTTGGTTGCGACAGCAAAATAATTCGATTGCTGCAAAAAAAAAATATTAATTGGCAAGAAAATTAGTTGTCACGATGAATTTTTTTTCTCTGTGTATTAACCATGACTACAAAGAATATGTTTCTTCAAGTTGTAACATTTGTATGATCTTAAAATGAACGAGAGGCATCTCGCTAAAAACTTATAAAAATCAACAATGAACTTGACTATAAAATATTTTTCATTAAATGTAATGTGGTTACGCTAGGATCAAAGCTGGTATCTCTCATCATTAGGTAAGAACTCTGTCGCCTGAACCATCGATACATATATTATTTGATTATTTAAAATATGTATGAAATTTTGAGCTTTCGATCGTGATTTCGAAAAGTACACATCTTAACCTAGTGCTTGCAAAAAATGTGAAGTGTTCCAGGAT
The DNA here is from genome assembly GCA_949748255.1 of Eustalomyia histrio. Taxonomy (NCBI): domain Eukaryota; kingdom Metazoa; phylum Arthropoda; class Insecta; order Diptera; family Anthomyiidae; genus Eustalomyia; species Eustalomyia histrio. The sequence continues at coordinate 54,379,741 of OX456526.1, read as the reverse complement.
ACTTAGATGGGAAAAATTTTTCGACCACAAAATCGTGCTCTGACTGCGGCTAATAACACTTAAAATTGCTTTTCATGGACAATAGCTCCGCAGTCTCGAAGGTCATGAAGAGCATTGACAGTATGGTTTTCGTAGAATTCGTTTTTCGGGAGACCTGTTAGCGGTAATTACGGAAAGTTGAATTCATCCACTATCCATCCATGGTTTTTTTTAAGACAATGAACACTTAGGAAATTCTTCCTACTAATTAATGTGTTGCTTTCTTTAGAAAGGGGGTAGAGAAGAGATGAAAGGTGAGAGATAAAGGGCTTCAAATATGGCAACACTGTAATTGCGCGAGATGATAAATCTGCGATGGGGAGTGGGCGAACTTGCCGAAGCTTTTTAGTTCACAGCTCTGCTATGTTACTCGTATTTTATTTCGGTGCGGTTACAGTGCTATGGAAATACCTAAGAAGGACTGTGCGATAAGAAGGAGGGATAGAAAACTCACACATGTTATAGTTCTTAGTTGATGTTGTCGTCACTGGGGATCTAACCTGCACTTTTTTGAGTAACACCCAAGACATTAACTACTACACCACAACGTGCGAGGTGATTACCTTAGATATTTCCAAAGCGTTTGATCGTGTGTGGCACGACTCACTTATATCAAAGCTAATTGATTTTTGTAGTGGTAATGAATTGGCTTTCTCAAAGATCGCTATATACTTATTGTAATAGATGATATCACATCCCACAAGTTTCAGTTAAATTCATGGGTACCGCATGGTTATATTATTTTTTATTCTCTTTTCCTCAACTTTCTTAATGATCTTGGACAAACTTTCGACACTATCTACTCTTTCACAGACGACAGCAACATTTCTGTGGCGAAAAGGAAAAACTGCTTAAGTCTGATTTTGTCATTTTGCAGGAGAGCACTTTCCAAGTTTAAACCTAATGTTTAAAAATTAATGGTGATTCCAGGAATAAATTGTTATTAAGAAATAATTTAATTTAAGGAGCTAGAGTAAAAAAAACTTAAGCACTTTTTCCTTTTCACAATGTTGTATGACGGCTCATGGGAATGTGTAGTCTTAAATGCCATGTGTTCAAAGTTTTGATGTTCTTGGCATGAGAATGCAGTTGTCCGTTAGAACAAATAGGTTTTTGAAAAGCCGACAGAAGCATGCAAGTGTCTAGGTTTTTTGAACAGGTGCAAAAAGTAGTTTACTCCATTTGATATTCTTACTATCTATTCCAGCTATATCCAGCCGAAAATGGAATACAACTCCCATATATGGGCACGAGCTTCAAAATATACTCTAGAGCCTATGGATGGTGTATTAAGGTTCGCGTCGCTTATTAATGATGGAAGTATTTATTCATTGGAACATCGTCGGAATGTGGGTTGTGTTCCATCGATAGGTATTCTGCTGAGGTAAGTGAACTTATCCTCAAGCTATGAATACTTGCTTTTTTCGGAATAATCGCTTATCCAGTATGCCAGTTAGTCGTTTGCGGTCAAAGTTGTTTTGTGGAGTAAAATACTTTTAGAGGTCATCCCTGACACCTATCATATTGAAAAATTTAAGTGCAATATCCATAAACGCTACTCCCTCTTTCCCATAATATATTATCCTGATATCTGCACCATCTACTGTATTTGTAGGGGGCAAACCCTCAGTGTTGATTAAATGAAAAATAAAAAAAAATTGCTATAATTAATGTAAAATTTGTTTACTGTAATGAACTAAATGGTCTTCTCAAGAAAAATTCTTGAAATATCGCATTTTTTGAGGCAGCTTAAATAAAGGCTGCCATTGTTAAAAATGTATTTTTAATTGAAAAAGGATGGAACGTTAAAGTACAAACGTTAAATTTTAATTTTTGACTATTTAAAAATTTCTGAAAAATAATAAGACTTCAAAAATTAAAAACAAAATTCATGTGATGCTAAACTCTAATATCCACTTATGCGCTTGACTGTATTTCCCTACACCAAACATTTATTTCTATGAATGTGCACGCGTCACATTGTGCATATAAATTGTGTGTGTTTGTTTTTTATTATTATTAAAAATACATTTGTTTCGCTTTTTTTTGTTCTTTTTAACTCTGCAATTACTCACAATTTTTCATTATTTATTCTTACTATTGTGTGTTTTTCCTCAAGAGTTTAAGGTCTTGTGACTTTTTGCTACTACAATTATTTATTTAGTAATATGTTAATTTCTTAGATTTTCTTCAAGTCTAGTTTAAAAATGAAGTTATTAGTTCCCTTTTGTATTCCCAACCATTATTTTTCCTGTCTTAATTGATAGGGAGTTTACATTGTTGCAAAATTGTGTTTGTATTAGTGTAACGATACAGGTAGAATTTTAAGTCAAAAATTTATTACGTTTATAAAAATTGTTTTTACAAATTGAACAAAATATTTTATAATACTGATGAAAAATTCTATAATTTTATTATAATTCTTATTGAAAAATAATTTTTCCATGTGATTTTTAAAATCCGACTTTAAAGAGATTCCTTGCTAGTTAAAAGTGTCTCTTATAAATACTTCACTGCATATTTTGCTGCTAATGTAAACGGCTTAGATTTCTATGAAAATTTCAATCAACAAAGTAGGTACTGTAAACGCAGCATAAATAGTATTTCTTTACATTCATTGTTTATTTATGTTTGAATTGAACAAAAAACCTTCTCTTGTTTGTTAATTTAATGAGTTATTATTGTTAAGTGGTTTATTTATTTAGTTAAATAATATTTTCATCTTAATAATGTAGTTGTACTTGTTGGGTATGTTTGCATTTAATATCTAATGACCTTTTATTGTTTTTTTTTTTTTTTTTTTTTTTTGTTGTACATTTTTGTTTATGAAATTTGAATAATATTTTCAAAAAGGGAAATTGAATAAAAGATTAAAATATTAAGTTACAAGGTGGCGCAAAAGTAATCCTCCTATCAGAAAATGCTATAAATTTTGCGATTGGCCCCTAATGTCAGTTCTGTTTTGACATTTGTGTAGTAAACACATGCGAAATACACGTTAATAAACAATGTTACGCTACACTGCTCCAAAACGCGAAATATTGGTGACTATTTATTTGAGCAATAATGAAGATGATTTTTCATCAAAAATAATCATGAGTGATGAGGCCCATTTCCATCTTAGCGGGTACGTAAATAAGCAAAATTTACGCTTCTGGGGAACTAAAAATCCGCGTGTAACCCACGAAGAGCCATTACACCCGCTCAAAGTCACTGTATGGTGTGCTGTTTTCGCGGGCCAAACGGTTACTGTGAATGGTGAGCGCTACAGAGCAATGATCAACGAGTTCTTTTTGCCGCAACTTGATGAATTGGGATTGGAAAACATGTGGTTCCAACAGGACAGTGCAACGCCACACACTGCACGTGCCACAACCGATATGCTGAAGGATGCATTTCCCGAGCGCCTAATCTCCCGTTTTGGCGATTTGCACTGGCCAGCAAGATCGCCTGATTTGACCGCTCCAGACTTCTTTTTGTGGGGCTTTTTGAAGTCGCGGGTTTATGTCAACAAGCCCCAGACTCTTGCAGCTCTTAAAGACAATATCCGTCAAGAATGTGAGGACCTATCGCCGGAAGGTTTGGCCAAAGTGATGGAAAATGCCATAAAAAGGGCTCAAATGATAATCAACTGTGGCGGCGGCCATTTACATGTCATCATATTCTCGACTTAATGTAAAAAAAATTAAAAGACCAAATAAAAATAATCCACAAGAAGAATCAAAGTTTTTAATTTTTTTTTTAAATTACAGCCAAAAAACATCGGAAGGTTATTTTTGCGCCACCCTGTATATAGTTGTATAATCAATAGGAAAAAATAATGAGGATATTCACAAGCGGGTGAGGTTGACCCGATGCTGATTAGTTATTATAAAGTTAACTGGACTTAATTTTCATTGTGTGTAAAATACTATTTAAGTACACTTAATAAAATTACTATTTAATCTCATCTGACACTAATTTTAAATATATTTAAATTCCCACAATTTTTATATTTCATATTACGACGGAAATTTGTGTAAGTTGAATTAAAATTATTTCTAATATTGAGCAATTCCATATGAAAGCGATCACCTTTTGGACGACCCCTCTCCGATTTTAAAATAAATAGTCTCAATCGATTACCCAGCAAAAAATAATGCACCTACATATTTTTTTTTTTTTTTATTGTGACTGGTTTAGTGGTGGTGTACACCACTGTCATGTGACAAAATTGAAGAATTCTTCATAAGGGACCTCATTGAAAGTTGTTTTAAAAAAAACTACTAAAGCGATCGCAACGAGTGATAGCTCGTTGGAAAGGTATTGAATCAGGCTTTAATTGAAAAATAAAATTTTCCTAAGTTTTCTCAGAAATTTACCTTTTTTCCCATGAAAATTAAATTTTCCCATGAAAATTAAATTTTCCGATTTTCCACAGAAGCTCCTAAATTTTCCGGCTAATTTTATTTTTTTTGGATTCCTCATAATTTTTGCTTTAAGAATCAGCAATAAAAAAATGGGCCCCGACTCCTTGTTTGGACAGGAGAAGAGCATTTAAGAGAGACCACCTTGTTCTCATTGTTTTTATATTTTTTATAATTGAATTATTTTTAATTATTTAACATTATTTTATTTTATTATTAAAAATACATTTTAAAAATTATTTTACAGTTAAAAATACATTTATGAAGAAAAAATAAATTTTTTTTAAGAGCCCCAAGTTGAGTGTGTAGTGAATATGGTCTGCCTGCCTTCACAAGATCGGCCATAAATCCATGGATAATAGCAGCAGTATCGCTTATTTTTTTTACCTATTTTTTACCAAAAAATAAATATAAATACTTCACACACTCTGAGTCAAATTTCATTGAATACTAAACGTGAAAGTGTTAAAGTGTTTTTTTTTTGTAAAGTAAAGAGTGAAGCTGTAAAGACAATTTAAAGTAAAATGAATAAATTTTGCTGCAATCCGTTTAACAAGAGTGGGCATCGTTCGAAAAAGATAAAAGTATTAAAATTAACTGGTGTTTCGAAGCGATACATGAATGAATTAAATATACAATACAGTGAAGAAGCAGAATTCATTTGCCCCAATTGTAAAATCGATTTTTCTCAACAAGCAAATGCATTGAAACAAATGCAACCACAATCCGAGAGTGAAATGACAATTGAACAAAATGTTTCATCTGATAGTGAGGCAGACATTCCGATGGTCAATATGTCTTTGAGTCCTTTGAATGAGGCTATTACCACTTTAGGTGAAACGCCTATTAGAAAAAGAAAGTTGCGAAGTGAAAAATACAGGAAAGATAAAAAAGGCAAGGTTATGAGTGCAATCGCGACAATATTTGATGAAGGCTCTGATAACGAATGCAGTCAAGCAGATGACGTTGATGACGGCAAACAAATGATTGAGCAGTTGAAAAGAAAATTCAATTTAGCGACCACTTTTCCGGAGAAATATCTCATTTTATCTGTGCTGCCTCAATCATGGTCTATACGCAAGATTTCTGAACAGTTTCAAACATCTTTTTACATCGCGAGAAGAAGCAAAGAATTAGTTCGACAGAAGGGCATATTGGCGACTCCCACCAAGAAATTTGGCTCAAGGACCCTCAGCAAAGCAACGGTGAAATTGATTCAAGATTTTTACTGCAATGATGACAACAGCCGCGCCTGCCCAGGTACACGTGACTATGTTATCACACGTGAAGATGGAGAAAAAGTACACAAGCAGCGCAGATTATTATTATGTAATCTATCCGAAGCATACCATCAGTTCAAAGAGAAATACCCAGCAGAAAAAGTGGGATTTTCTAAGTTTGCCATCCTACTGTCCAAATGCGACAATTGTCCGAAGATTGACGAGCTAGAGCAATATTTGGCGGAAAAGTTTGAACAGCTGTTAATTCAGGAGGTGCATTTCAAACAGTGGATAATTAGCAGCGGCAGATGTTCCCTTGAGACCGTGGTAAAGCAGATTCCGGAATTCATCGAGGAATTCGGATTCAAGTTGAATGAACTGAAGGCGCACCATTTCATATCCGAGATGCAATCGAAATTTCTAAAGCAAAGTAAGGAGAAATTAGCCCAAAATTAATTCATTGTGATAAGCGACTTTGCCGAGAATTACACTTTTCTAGTTCAGGATGAAATTCAGGTTTATCACTGGGCAAACGACCAGTGCACGGTGCATCCTTTTTGCATTTATTTCAAAAACGAAGATAACGAACTACAGACCGTAAGCCTTGTTGTTGTCGCGGAGAGTTTAGCTCATAATTATGTGTCCGTTTATTTATTTCAAATGAAACTGTTTGAATTCTTAAGATCAAAATTCGATGCAATCGACAAAGTAACGTTTTTCTCAGACGGCTCGGCTTCTCAGTACAAGAATAAAAAAAATTTTTACAATCTTTGCATAATTGAAGAAGAACAAAACTGCAAGGTCGAGTGGCACTTTTTTGCGACGTCCCACGGTAAGGGCCCATGCGATGCGTTAGGGGGAACCCTAAAACGCATGGCGACTAAGGCAAGTTTGCAAAGGCCATATACTGACCAGATCTTAAATGTACAACATTTGTTTTCGTGGATTCAAAGCAAGGAAATTGCCATTAACACAGTTTTATGCACTCAAAAAGAACACGATGCCATGGAGCGACGACTTCAAAACAGATATAATAATGTCAAAACTATAACTGGAACGCAAAAGTTTCATTGCTTCATACCAAATATTTCTGATATGTCAATTAATGTAAAGCGGTACTCTTCGTCTGCCGACGTGCTAAATTTAAAGTTACTTTAATTTTATAATGATGCCAAGACAATTGAAATTTTTAATAAATATTGTAATTAAGTATAAGCAGCAAAATAAGATAGATTTTTTCTTCATAAATGTATTTTTAACTGTAAAATAATTTTTAAAATGTATTTTTAATAATAAAATAAAATAATGTTAAAGATTTAAAAATAATTCAATTATAAAAAATATAAAAACAATGAGAACAAGGTGGTCTCTCTTAAATGCTCTTCTCCTGTCCAAACAAGGAGTCGGGGCCCATATTTTTATTGCTGATTCTTAAAGCAAAAATTATGAGGAATCCAAAAAAAATAAAATTAGCCGGAAAATTTAGGAGCTTCTGTGGAAAATCGGAAAATTTAATTTTCATGGGAAAATTTAATTTTCATGGGAAAAAAGGTAAATTTCTGAGAAAAATTAGGAAAATTTTATTTTTCAATTAAAGCCTGATTCAATACCTTTCCAACGAGCTATCACTCGTTGCGATCGCTTTAGTAGTTTTTTTTAAAACAACTTTCAATGAGGTCCCTTATGAAGAATTCTTCAATTTTGTCACATGACAGTGGTGTCACAATAAAAAAAAAAAAAAAATATGTAGGTACATTATTTTTTGCTGGGTAATCGATTGAGACTATTTATTTTAAAATCGGAGAGGGGTCGTCCAAAAATTTGCCAATTTTGATCGTTTTCATATGGAATTGCTCTATTTTATTAATTTTCTAATATTATTACATTATTGTTTAACAATATAAAATACATTTAACTAACGCTATTTTATTAGTAATTTTATTATTTTTAGTTATAAACCACTTAAAAAAAAAACTAACCGCGAAAACATGCCACATAATTGTTTATAAATTAAAAAAAAAAGAAATGTAAAAACCAAATGGAAAATTATAAATAGCTATACCACATTTATTAAAAAACATAAAAAAAACTTTAAAAATATTTATGGTTTAGATAAAACATTGTTTTCTATACATCTATTCACTACTAAAAAAAAAAAAAAAAAAAAAAAAACAATTTCATAGTTTTATTTACTTAAATGTGACCACACAGTACATTATTCTCATAGACTTATATACCCCATACCCATATGTTTGTTAATCGGCCAAGTGCTGGCACACGATCTACAATCACAACTCTCAAAGTGTTACCGCTCTATATATGTATAGTGTAGATTGAATAATACACAACCGACCCAAGCGTACAATATAAAAAATTATAACATAAATTAAAAATAAAAAAAAAAATTTAAATGAAATTGTTATGCTTAAGTTAAAATTATATTAAATAATTTGTTAGTTGTGGTGTTGACAGATTTTTTTTTGATTGTTTCTTGCTTTGTGACAATCTTAAATAAGAGGCGCTTGTATTTAATAATGACGTTTTCATGCATAATGCAGATAAATACAATAATGGGCACGCCAAAAGGTTTTAATGATAAAATATCTGTAGTATATTATTATGATTTTAAAAACTATTTTAAATGTTTCAATATTAAGCATTAAACTTAGAAAAAAATTAATAGATAACATAATATGTATAAAAAATTAGGGGAATTTGGGGAAATGTCGAAAAGTTTTGATTAGGCGTAAAAAAGTATCTATGCAAATTTGTTAAAATTATTTTTGTGATCTAAGTTTGAGCCCAATTAGCAAAAGAATTTGTTTCTTTTTCTGTTGGGCTCTTTGGAGATTTTTTGAAACAGGAAATTAAAAATTAAATTAAAATTTTAACAACAAATGAAATATGTGCTTAAGTTGTAATATTAGGTGCCCAGGTAATATTAGGTGTCCAAGTAATATTAGGTGCATAACTTAAAAATGCAGAATTTTTGGTAAATGTTGGCCGCTTATTGTGAAACCAGCCACATAACAGTTTAATCACTTCTGTTAACGATGTTCCAAAAGTAATGAGTAGTCATTAGCTTTTCACCTACAAAAAAAAACAAATTATATTCGGACGAGGCAAGGTCTGGACTATAAGGGGGGTTAGGCAAAACTTCCCCACCACTATTTTCGAAATAATTTTTAACCAGTCTTGCAACAAGTGGCTGAGCGTTGTCATGATGGAATATTACGGCTTCATATCTAGTCGCATATTCCGGACATACGATTTCTTGCGCTTTGAGTTTTCGTAACCAGTAATGCTTCGATATAAAACTATTTTCTTTTACCATTTCTAAACCTTACATACCATCGCTCGCACGTTGAAATGGATGAAAGATATTTAAAATAAGCTTCAGTGAGTAACCGATGTGCTTCAGCCGCACTTTTTTTTTTAAATTAAAAAAGTAAAGCAAAACTTACCACAATGACGCTTTTTTGGCACAAAATACGACATTTTCGAAGTAAAAAAAAAAACTTTGTTCTATATTTTGAGCTGAGCAGTCAGTTGTAAAATGATGTAAAACGTTAAGTAGTAAAGAAGAAGAATAAGTTTATAGAAACAAAGAAAAAAATAAAATGAAATATAAAGGTGAAAGTGAAAAAAGGGCATTCACTTGAGACTAATATGTTGTGATACACAATGCAATGCAACAGCAAATAAAGTTGTAAAGTTGTATTATATTTTGAAGTGTAAATTACCAACAACAATTATACAGTATTCTGTAAAGTATCCCACCAAAAACATGGTAATGATAGGCAGTTCCCGTGTAGATTATCATGTAATGATAGGTCATTACTTTGTTCATTACTTTAAACCACAAAATATTGACCTACTGATAGTGGGTGAAATAAGTACTTATATGTATACGCAAAATGATGATTTAATTTTGGTTTTTTTTTACTATTATATTTATTAATTTGTTTTGAAAAACTACAACAAATTAGAAAATTATCTGCTGTAAAACTAATTTTTTAAAAATTTTAATATTTTAAATCCTTTCTATGAGAAATAGCATTGAATTATGAATTTAAATTTTTGAGTTCAAAAGTAGATATTTTAAAGATTTTTTATAATTTAAATACGAATTATTCATGTCGATTTCTTTAAGTAAGAAAATTTTATTTTATTAAGATACACTATTGTTTTATTAAGAACAACTACTTACTTTATTATTGTAGGTAACCATTCCGGTAATTCACCACCCACCCACGAATTTTGGGACATTGCGAACAAACGTAATTAAACGAGTAAATTGCCTTGTAACTCGTGAAACCCTTTGTGTGCTACTTACTCCTTTAATTATTTGGTAATGTCTGTTTTTGCTGGGATTACACCATACAACAGATACAACGATACAATACCCGTTGTGAGACTAAATAGTTGATGGTTACCCTCCAAATATCATACAAGTTATTAAAGCCGCAACCAACACCATGTGTAAAATTTACGCCATCTATTGTGAATCCCACATAATTTAAGTCATACACACAAATGTAAAAAAAGTGTCCGATTTATAACTGAAAATTCAGAACTGTCCAGAAAAAAAATTTTACAGTTTTTACAGAATTTCGGTTGTGTCATTATATTTCAATTGACTCGGGAGTATATATTTAATTATGACAACTAAATAATTCGGTTGCTAAAACCAAAGCATTCGGTTGTCGAGAAATTCGGTTGCCACAGTGAATCTCCTTTCTCTGTGTGGTAATAAAGAGGAATGTTTGACACAGGAAAATGAAGTGCCAACCGAAATGAAAAAAGTATTTTGATTGCAACAACCAATAAATTTGGTTAGCACAACCAAAATAAAATGTGATTGTGAAGATTTTTGGTTTTGTCACCAAAATTCCTTTATATTTACTGAATTTTCGTGGTGCAAACAAATATTCACTTGTACCAACAAATTTTAGTAGTAGCAACCAAACTTCAGTTTTAAACTGACAAAATATTTATCTGTGTATACAGACGGAATTAGTAAGTATATTTCATTTTAACTCAGTAAAACTTGGTGTTAACGTTAGCAGTTATTTCCTAAGAGATATTAACAATTATTTATTTATTTATTTATTCAAATATTCAAGAACCAAGCCCTCTGGGCCAAATATGGTTCGTATACTACTAAAAAAACAATTTACTATATAAAAAAAATAAATCTATATAAAATGCCTAAACTAAAATAATAACTAAAATATAAAATTTAAAATAAAATTTAAAATTTAAGGTCCATAATGTAGCAATTAAGAAAAGATAAAATTAGAGTTATCATAAATTAGAGAGGGTGTTACATACCGAAATACTGCACTAATTTGCATTTAAACGTAGCCTTTGAAAAAACGAAATTTTTAAGGTATCTAGGAAGCGAATTCCAATTTCTAGTTATCCTCACATTAAAGGATCTTTCATAAATGGATGAAGTTATACGATGAAAAACTATTTGAGGGTTTCTACTCGATTTAAACACTTTAAAGGCACAAAGAATGTTAACGAAGGTCGTAGCTGTCCTAGAAATCCATTACATTCGGCTAGTGTCTAATAACTTTTTTTGTGTATTCTTCATGATTACAAAATATAATTAAAAAAGATAATTCATTTGAAAAATTTTCCATGATCTTGAACTGGATTCAAATACAAATAAAGTGGAATATTAAAAAAAGTATTTTTAGCTTATTTTTCAGAAAACAAATTCTCAGTTAGCATAGAGTAATTTGAAAATCCCAACGATTTAGCATCAATTTTCTTATTAAATACATATATTAATACGAACCCACTTAAGACTAAACAGCGATTAAATCGAACTGTTTCTGACAGACCTAGAAACAAAAGTTCATAAAATTTTCCATTGCTTATATGAATTTCTCGAAAAGTTTGCAATTATTTTTATATTTTTCAACAAATTTTAAACTGAACAACCTGATTGTTTTCCTTAATTGTATTGCAAACAATTTATTTAAAAAATCCAATGAAAGAATTTACACAAATTTTATTAACATTAAATATTTTATGGGTTGTTATTTTATAGAACTTTAATTAAAAAACACTTTAACTTTTATTACAAAACTCTGTTCATTTTCTTTATACAGCAAAAAAGATGTTTTTATTACAAACAAAAAAAAAAAGTAGTGACAGTTAAAAAACGATGAGTACTAAGGGTTGCCAGAGTTCACGCCATGCAGGGCCGGTATTACATGATTGTCTTTATCAAATAATAGTAACCCCTGTATGACGTAAGCACGGGTAATTCAAAGTTGTTAAGCAAATTTTATTCCCCCCCCCCCCCCTCTTACGGGTACACCAATGATGAAGCCTTAATGTTTTAAAACCATAACTAATCATTGAGATGTGAGATTGGGTATCGATTTATATCGATCATCGATTTATTAACACACAGAGAAAAGTTTTGGTAGTTTCCAACTAAAATTCGGTTGCTAATAGCTAAATCGATTGGTACATCCGAATTTGTATTTTTGATTTTGGTTGCGCTATCGAATTTGTTGGCTGTCGCAACCAAAATACACTTTTAAATTTGGTTGACAATTTATTTTTCTGTGTGTATATATCTGGCAACCTTAAATCTATTTCAAATGGCATCATAAAAATAAAACTACTCATACATGATGCTACTACCAATATTCTATTTAACACATTTAGACACACCTATTTAATTTATTTTTTTATCTGAACATCATAAATATGAATGCAATTTTATTGTTTAAATATGGGTCATTATTCAGATTTTTTATGCGCTGACAATTATTTAGCAAAATAATATCGCCACACCTTTAATTTTAAGTCACATCAATTATAGTACCCTAAGATTGATTCATACTCAAGATGAATTCATAATTATAGTAGTACTACCTCTGCGCTATAAACTTAAGCAAATATTCCCAGCAAAACTTCTTAATATAAACTTTGAGGTAAACAAATTTTATTATTTTAATACAGACATTGTAGGTAATTAATTACAATTTGTTTAAGTACATTTACAAACTATTCAATATTCATCACATACCAGTAATGAGTCATTACAAATTTTTATAGCTAGAAGTGCTAAAATATCTACTTATTTAGAATAAAATTAAAGTATTTAGCTTTAACGATATAACTGTATTTTAAGTTAGGTGTTATATTCCAAAAAAATAAGAACTTATTCAAAAAATTGTTCTGGGTTGAAATGATTTTTTTTTAAATTGTTTTTAAGGAATTCTGATCATTATTGATTTATGTATTCTAACATATTTCGTTTATTTTTTTTTAGTAATAAAACTTTCTATATTTTTTTATTAACCAATTAATCAAAATAAAAAAAGTGATTTGGTTTACCAGTCCATAGAAATTTCTATAACAAATTCCAATTTTTCTTGAAATAGTCAATTTCTCTTTTTAAATACATAGCGAAATATTACAAATCGAAATTACACATTTTTTAAGATATTGCTACACTACACGCACCAGGAATAATAACAATGAAATGCAAGAAAATTACAACAATGTTTCTATATATTGCAATTTTCTCTACTTAAATGGTTTATATAAATAACAAACAGAAATTACAGATAATAACACAAAAAATACAATGTTTAAAAACACAAGCTTAATAACCTTTAACCAAGCCCCCTCTTGTTATGAGTGCAACAACTAACAAATTATTTTGCTCACTTGTTTACACTTTATTTTTTTTACTACCGTAAATACTTGTATTCCTTTATTGTAATATATTTATAAAAAAAAAAACATTATCTAAAAGATATGTTGATACACTTAAAAGAAAAAATAATAAATATAATAACCCAATCAGAAATTAAGAGTGCTGCAAAAAATCAAGTACTGGCAAAACACTGGTCTCACATGAATTTAAATATTAATAACTGACCGAACACTTATTTAGTACAAGTATTTATTTTACAAAACATTTAGTGGTTAGTCAGCTGTTATCATTTATTTGGGGGTTTAACCAAGGACGGTATTAAACTCAGGATGTACAAAATGCAAAAAAATTGGCATTTTGTACACCCTGAGTTTAATACCGTCCTTGGTTTAATTTTGAAGATTTATATGACTCGTTCACTTAGTTTCTATTTTCGGTATGACTAAAATAATTACAAATGAATATTTTCAATATTTTTTCCATTTTGAAAAATATAATTTTAGATCAGCTAATTTTCGGTTGTGCCTTCATTTTGCTAAAACTGAAAATTTGGCTTCCCCAGTGCTTCTCTAACCCTTTTTGTATAGCCAGCAAAAATAAAGTTATCATTTTGGGATTGGAAGAACACTTTATGTCAGTACATGATTCACCTGCTAAAGTGCCTTGTCAGCGCTTTCCCATTTGTATATATCTGCATGGGTACATTTGAAATAAAAACCACCGGCGAAGCACTACAGAACCTTATCTTATTAAAAGTAGCACTAAATACAAATGCATTGCCACTGTTTTAGATAAGTAATTTATGTTAAATTTTACAATTTTTAAAAAAAAGGTCTGTCAAAGCACTAAGTACAAACGCTTTGCCAACTTTCAAAAAGTATGATTTCCCAGTACTTAGTTTGAAAAATTTGCTAGGAATTTTTAAACAAAATTATTGGTAAAGCCTTTAATACGGATACTTTTTTCAAAAAAGTGCTTTTCCAACTTTTTTTAGAAAATACAAATTTTTGGATTCAAAAATGTTAATAAGTTAACCCACAAAATTTAAATTTCGACAATATTCGCTATTCATGCTAGTTTGTATTCTGACCGATTTTCCTTATGCATTAAATTGTTTAAATCAGTGGTAACTGTAGCTCCATAATCAGGGTTATATAGGTATTAATACTTTTCGATTCTGAAGCATATAAAGAAAGTCAATAGAGAGCATAGTCACGCTATTTAATTTTAAGAAAATCGGAGAATATATGAAGCTAATATAAACTCATCTTTACGGTTTCTTCATAATTATATGCTTATATTAATCTGAGGCCTGTTAAATTTGCTTCGGTCCATATTCAGACCTACCTCCACTAGAAAGGTTCTCTCTGAATTGGGATTAAATGGTATTTAGACACACAGAACCTCAGATATTTGGTTTCTAAATGTTATATTGGACTTTAAATTAAAAGAAAATTCCCTACATTCCCGGTAGTTGCTGAAATCAAATTTTTCACTAATTTTCTTCAGATGTTTCTCTTTATTTTACGCTCGGCCAATTAAAAGAGGATCAAAACATTTCCCATAATTTGGACCGCTTCCTGAAATGTGACCCAAATTTTTCTTATTGTAGGGTATCATATAGACGACATGTCAGACTTTAATTTTTGTACTAGCTTTTAACAAACTTTTAATATAAAATTTATTGTAAATATATAATATTTTACTTTTTCTGCAATGATTCCTTAAATGACGTCATCAATTATGCTATTTTGTCCTCCACCAATTTTTGAAAATTGTTCATACCTTTTATAGCGAAATGTAGTTCATATTAAAAGTTGGGACTTAGTTGGGCCCAGGACCATTGGTATTTTTCAGAAAAATATTCTATTTATAAAATGGTCCATCTTGTTGTATTGGAAAACAATTAAATAAATTAAATATTACTAAAGCTAACTAGGTCATTCTCCTTGTGAATTCCCACAGATTTTGATTAAATTTGGATATTTGGTAACGGAGATTAAATTAAAATATTTTGTAATTGTTATCTTTTATTTAACCTTTTTCTTTTTTTATAACAAATTTTTTTTTTGAGCTTAAAATATTTTGAGTAATAAAAATATTGGCCTAAGTTGATATGTCAATTTTGGCCGATATGTGAAATGCGCCAAAAAATGAGTTTTAAAATTGTACTAAACTTTCTTGTTTAAAGTCTTTTAAATATTTTCAGTTATTTATTGGATAAATCTTAAAATAAAAAAAAACTTTTTTTGCTTCTTTTTGCAACAACTTTAAAACCCTTTTCTGAAATAAGGGCATTACGTATATCAAACTTCCTCATTTGACAAATACATTATTTAAATGTTATTTTTATATTGAGATTTTCTATGTAAAAAGCCATAAGAGCCACATAATTTCCATGATATCCAATATTGCCAGTGTTTAAAATTTTGGAAAATTCGTCATCGCGTTTCAAAAAAACCGTCAAAGAATTTTTATTAGTCATCAAAATGGTAATAATCTTTTTTTGCTATTAGACCTCTAACATAAAAAGTAATGTGAAAATTATCCGATTTTTTCAATTGTTCATTTTTACATTTCCATAAATATAACGTTTATAAACATTATCAAAGTTCAAACAATATTATACAATAAAATTTTCCAGTTCCTAAATCTAATTATTCTAAAGAAAAATTTAAAAATAATTATCGTATCTGAAAAAATGTAACCTTTAAAATGTAACGCAACTGGACACATGGGGCTTTATCTTGCCAGATGTCAAATTTGTGTTTTGAATTCGATTGGATTAATCGGGCAAGATAAGTGCCCTTCGTCACGTCACAAGAAGTGAGTCTCGTTAAAGCCTTGGTGTTAACGTTTTTTAGTGTTAAAAAAATTTATATATTCGCATAACAAATTTTGGGCAGATTTTCTTATTTTTGCTTCATATTTGTATTAAAAATCTTAAGTATTTTAATAAATTCGGAAATTGTGATATATATTTTTTTTAAATTGTATACATTTGCTGAAAAAAACTATATGATTTTGCAGTATCTTAGTTTGCATCTACTTTAGTTTTCTCATATATTTTTCATAATTTTAAAAACAGAAAATTAAAAATTTTAGATCTAGAGAATGAATACCTTATTTTTGTACTTTTCTTGGAGCAATTTCTTGAAAATTATTGTTATTTGATAATAAAAAACGTTAAAATTACGATAAATTATAAATCTGGGCATCACTTGTAATATCTACACGTCATATGTTTTTGTTTACAAAAACTGTTAAAATACAAAAACTCTGAGAAAAAAAAACACGAGAGAGAAAAGGCACATTCACAGCGGGGCATGACAATACGAATCACAGTCATTAGGTAGATATTTTGATTTGTATTTGACATTCTGGTTTTTTTTTTGGAAAGAGTAGCAACACTCAGAAAATTTGTCCTACTAATTAATGTGTTGTTTTCTTTAGAAAGGAACAAAGAGCAAAGATGAAAGGTGGTGAAAGATAAAGGGCTTCAAATATGGCAACACCGTAATTGAGCGAGACGATAATTCTTATAACACTTATTGCCTGCCATCTGATGAAGAGTTGGAGGAATTGTTGATACTTTTTAGTTCGTAGCCCTGTTATGTTATTTTACCTCGGTGGGCTTAAGGGCTATGGGAACACCGAAGGAGGACGTTGCGATATGTCTGAGAGATAAAACCTAATACATATTATTTTTCTAAATTGATGTTGCCGTCATCGGGGATAGATCCTGCAATCTTATGTGTAACTGTCCAATGGCACAACTTTTTGTATGAATTTTAGTTTTAATCGAGAAAACATATTTTCTAACCACATTTTATTATTCCAACATGATTCAGAGTGCATGAATACTGCACGCTACAGAGCATAGTGTAATAAAAAATACCATTCCATATATACAAAAGATATGTAAGGCCGAATGGGAAAGGAAAAAAATCCACTCTGCGGATTAGAGTACGCCAGTATTATGACTCTGGCTTGAACTAATCACCGTGAACATAAAATTCATTTTATCCCATAATTGCAAGGCTCGAATTGTTTCAATCATGTATGGAAAAATACGACACGTTTTTATTCTGTTTCTACACTTAGTAATTTTGTTAATTTGAACAAATTTTATTTCAAGCATAAAAAAGAAATTTACCATTTCTATTATATTACAGATAGGTTATTTAAAGTGTGTGTTCTTTCATAAATTTATTTTTCTAAGTGTAATATCTCTATGAACACATAGATAACATAAAAAGTGTAAATGAATCTAAAGAAAATATGAATAATAACAAAACGAAAACAACAAATGATCAAACAGCTGATCGTTTGTTCAATTACCCAGTAAAACAGCCGGTATAGTTGTTGTTATTAAGAAAAATGTGCAAAACAACTTAGCAAACTGGTTATCAATTATATAAAATCTTAATTCTGGTTTATAGCATGCAACACAGCTTGGCATCATTTTCATACAAAATAAAAAATTATAAATTTAAATTGTTTGTTTATATGTTATGAAGTGCAAATGTGTGTTTTTGTTTTGATTTTTTTTACTTCGTTGTTTTGTTTTTGTAAATGCTTGGATATAAGTCATTAAGTAAAGAAAAGATAAATGAAGTTCAGAATATAAAATTAGAAAATAAATTATTCGAATACATTATAAAAAAACGAATATTGAAATGAGTTGACTTAATTAATATCGTATCTTTTGATCTTGAGAGGGGACAACTAGACAAAAAATTATTTTTCGAAAAAAAAACTGTGCAGTAAAGTCCCGTCTTAAGAAATATGTACTCAGGTAAACATATGCACGGTTTATCAACTGCCTAAATTGATTATATTTGATGAAATTGTTCGCCTACCCAAAATACTTTGTTAACTGTGACTCCTCCATGTTCCATAATATCCTTCACTTTTATCCTAATATATTACATCTCCAATTAAATGTACACAGATAGAATTTTATTAGAAACATTTTAATGAAAGTCTTTACAAAGTAAATGAGAATTTTTTGTAAGCTTCTTAATTTTTATGAAACTAATCTTCTTAATCTTAATGAAACTGGTGTTTACAAAAAGAAAACAGATTCATTGTAACAACCAAATTTCTTGCCAGTCGAATAGTTTGGTTGAAGCCAATGATATATAGGGTCCGACAAATAACTTTTTTTTTGAAAATGCTATAAAAAAAACTACTGAATATTTTCTCAAATTTCTTTTTTTATTTGAAAGTACAATCCTTCCGGTTAATAATGGAAAAATTTCATTCAAATGGCTGCCTCGGCTGGCCATGCAGTAGCCTACACGATCGGTCCAATTTTTAAGCACATTATCGATTGTGTGCAGCTGTATTTCACCAATGGCTTCACGAATATTGTCTTTTAAAGCGTCAATTGTCTCTGGCTTGTCGGCGTAACACTTATCTTTAATGGCACCCTACAAATAATAGTCCAACGGTGTCGAATCGCAGCTCCGAGGTGGCCAAACGACATCAGCTCTGCGGCTGATAATGCGACCTTAAAAAACAAGTCGCAAAACATCGAGTGTAGCTTCGGCTGTGTGGCACCTAGCGCAGTCCTGTTGAAACCAAATTGTTGCCAGCCGAGGCAGCCATTTGAATGAAATTATTTTCCATTATTAACCGGAAGGATTGTACTTTCAAATAAAAAAAGAAATTTGAGAAAATATTCAGTATTTTTTTTTATAGCATTTTCAAAAAAAAAAATGTTATTTGGCGGACCCTACATTTGTTGTCGCAACCGAAATTCAGTTAATGCAACATAATTTCATTTGAAAGCAAATATTTTAATTGTATCAGGAAATCATTTGGTTGGGATAACCAAATAATTCGGTTGCTGCAACCAAAATATTCATTTGGCAAGAAATATATTTTCTCTGTGTAATAATACTCTTTCTCTGAGCGTAAGAAAATTTTAAAAAATAACATGACATTTTTTATACAATTTTCAAAAACAATGCCTTAATTTAATAACAAATTTAATTGAACAAGTTCCTTTCAAAACCTCATAGAATTTTTCTCAAAATTCATTAATATCATGCAGATAATTTTCTCAGTATAAACTTTAACATATTTAAATATGTAAAAGCAAAAGCTTAAACATGATGAACTCAACTTAGAAAAAAGAAACAAACTGAATGACTCAGTCAGTAGCATCAATATTATGATGATGAGATATTAATGCATTAAAAAAAAAACAAAAGTAAAATGTATGCATAATGCTATAAAAACAGACAAAAACATTTGAAGTTTTTAAAATGTGTGTAGGTTTAAAAATTATTGTTTTTTGTTTTGATTATTATCGATAATACTTGTATTAACTTGGAAGTAATAAAACAAAATAATAAAATAAAGACAATATAACTTATTTTGCACGACTAAAAAAAATAATCAATTATTTATGGAATTTTTAATTACTTTTGTGGTTAATAAATATGTAAAAATAAAATGTGAATATAGTTTATTTTTTACAATCTCGTTATATTTCTTAAATTTGCAACAAATTCCCGATTTTAACTGATTTTTTCAAACACTATTTGGGACTTTTTCACAAAAGAACTTATTTTTTTTAAATCATAATGCTTTTTTCAAGAAACTGTTTGCACATATTTTAAGGAGAGCAAGGACTCTCATATTTTAACTTATATGATCTCTTAAATAATTCATGCCACAAAGTGTTTTTTTTTTTAGCCAAAACAGTCTATAAAAACAAATCCAATCAAATCAAAACAGCTTTAGTTTTTTTTTGTAAAAGTCTCTTAGTCAAAATCATGTCAAATTAATACCTGGTAGACACATTAGAAATATTCTCTCTAGATTATGTTGAATGTTGAATGTCGAATCAAAAATCCAAATTCTACTTAATGGTTTTACCTGGAATTTTAATGACGTTGTTAAAATTTATTCCAGTTCATTTAATTAAAATTTTTTACAGCATTTATCAGAGTTAACTTTTTTAATAATTCTATAATTTTGTTATTTAGATTTTCGGAAAAGTAAAGAAAATATCAGATGATAATTTTACGTTTCTAGGGAAATATATAAGCGATGAAATGTTTGGTTTTAAATCAGATTTTGTGTTTTAATGCAATTTTGTGCGAAAAATTATTTTGCTGAAATTAGGAAAAAAAAAATTAAAATTACAGTTAGGTTCGCTCTCACATAACAAAATTATTAAGATAACCCAAATTGACAATTGAACAGAGCCGCGAATAACGTTGTAAGCGACAAAATTGAAATTGTTGAGAAATCGAAAAAAAGTTTTAGAACTTGTACACTCACCAAAAAATGTCTGTAATGGCAACTGAAAATTTTGCTGTTATTATGGGAAATTTTGCTAATTTGAGCCCAGCGGTATTTTTTGCTAATCTTAGCAACACATCTCTGCTGACGTGTAGTACAATAAAATTAGTATAAAAATAAGTAGCCGCTACTGAATTTTAGTAAACTTTTTGTAAAGCGGAATTTAAAAAAAAAATTTACTAAATATTGTGAACATTAGTACAAAATTAAATTTTTTTTTTTTATCGAGCATCACATTTTTTTTATTTCATATATTTTTTTTTCAAAAAATATTTTATACAAAATTAAAAAAACGAATTAATCATTTTGTTTTTATTTGGTAATTTCTGTTTTGAAAAATATTTTAGTCAATATTTTTTTATTTTTAAGTTCAAATTTTAATAGTTTTTAGGGCTGATTTTTAGAACTAAAAAAACTTTCAAAAATTTGTAAAAGGATTTCTGAAATTAGCAACAAAAATTTGTAAATATTCTGTAAAAATTCTGTAATTTGTAAAATGTAAATTGCAAAAAGGTTTGATAAATAATAATTTTTTTACTAAAAATCAGTACAAAAATAGTAAAGTGGGATTTAAAACCGTTTACAAATTTTTGTACTAACTTTTTTTTCTGAGTGATCTGCAAAATTTTCCTAATCTAATTTTTAAGTCATTAAAGAGAGTTATTCTAACGGTAATCTGAAAAAAACACGTTTTGTAAAAATTGTCGCTTAAAACGTTATTCGCGGCTCCGCTTAAATTATTTGATTTGACAATTAATAATAAGAGATATGTAACTTCGCTATCACTATAATTTATTAAATTTATTCTTGTTGTGATAGTTTTTGAAATAATAAATAAATAAAGCCATGCATTCATTACTTTTAAAAATCGGTAGAGGAAAATATATCGGCACACAGTGAATAGATGAAAAATATTTTTGAATTAATTCAGCAATTTTTAACTGTCTGTTCAGATCGCCATGAAGTTTCATACTCACAGGTTTGCCAAAATCTTTGCAATTAGGACCAAGGTCTAAAAACACGTGGCAACACCCAGCAAACCAAGATATAGAAAATAAGTAGAAACTACACAACAATTAATAATCTAGATGTACTTCTTTAAACAAAAAAATTCTAATAATTTTAATCTTAAGTTGTCGTACACTCAGAATATTATGTAGTTTACTGTTTGTAGTTTAATAAAAAAGTTCCAGTTCAGTTAAAAATAAAGGAAAATAAATTTATTCTCCAAAGAAAAATTTATTTTAAATTGTTTATACATTTTTTCAAAATGATTTACTGTCATTTACTGATTTTTTAAGTTATTTTTTATTTTTTTAATTGTTTGAAATTTAATAAATAATTTCCAAAAAACGGAAATTAGTGGTTTATTTGTTTCCGCTACAGTTATTAAAAATGTAAATTTTGTTTGCTGTCTGTTACAAAAAAAAAAAAATATAAAAAAAATCCAATTTTGTTTTTATTAAAATTTTTTGTTTATACACAGAAAAAAATTACAAAACTCTGTTTGTTATATTGATGATCTTTCATAGAATATTTTTGAATATATTAAAAACATATTTATAAAAATGCACAAACAATGGAATTTGTAAACACAAAAAACTTTTTGTTATTCTTTTGTAACTTCAGTTTTTATTTTAAAACAAGTATGAAATGCATTTTTTGTTTATAAATCGTTACTTTACTCAAAACTTATTAAGCCTAGAGTAAAGATTATTATGTACCAATCTCTTATCAGACCAATCCTTACTTATGGATGTCCGATATAGTTTAACATTTCACCATCCTATATGAAAAAAATACGAGTTTTTGATAGAAAATGCCTATGATCTTGTACTTCACTATTCAGATCGCCACAAAGTAACTGCACAAAATATATATCAAATAAAAAGCCATGTTATTCGAGGCCACTTTGTATTTCGATAAGATAAATTTAATTCAAGATGAAAATAGCATTTTAGTCTTCTATCACAACTTTAAAAGTGCCACAATCAAACAAATGAATAATCAGTATTTTTTTTTTACGGAATTGGTAGGTAAAATTTTACCATTTATTTTTAACTGATTAATCATTTGTTTTTTTTGTAGTGATGTGTAAAGATTTAAACAAGATTTAAAAATAAATAACAACAACCATTTGATTTAAATGAATAGTAAGTATGCCGATTTATAAATGAAATATTATATTTTTTTTAAATGGTATTTTCTGTAATTTTAACTTACAAACTATTAAAAGTTTATATATAGTTAATTGTGTTGACTAATGACTGGTTACCTGACTATTCATATACTTTATTTAAATTATCACATTGTTCGGGTTGAAGTTACCCAGCCACTATTTTCTTAATGCGGGCAACTGAAAAATAGAGTGATTGTTGTCCAGGAACCAATTGTATTGTATATCATGAAAACAAGCAACAAATAAATAATAATAATATGACAATATTATATTAGATTTTGGACTTAAGGTCGAACAATATTTTAACTAAATATATACAAAAAATATATATTATAATTTTTATAAATTTTTTTCATTGTCGCCACAGGGCCTCGAACTTGGGACCTCAGTATTGCTAGTCTAGTCCCCTACCACTCAGCTAGTAGTCGAAATCAATGTTGGCTGGTGTAAAAACATCACGTTACATTGCGACATTTTGTGTCTTACTATCTGCTTATTAAAATAGTAGTTATTAAAATAGTGCAGAAGAATGTACTACAATTCCATATTTTTTAAATGCATTTTTTTTACAAGTGCTTAAAAATCAATTTTTAATAATTTTTATTTTATATATATTTTTAATATTTAAAAAATAAGAAGAATTTAGAATTTATAAAAATTAATTATAAATATTAAAAAAAAAAAATTAACGAAATATTGGTTACGCCAGTATTTGAACACGCGATCAAATGTGTGGAATTAAAGTGCAACTGCATCACTTTTAGAGTAATAATGCTTTAGAAAAAATAATTAAGTAATATTTTGGATATTGTTCAGAATTATTTCCAAACATAATCTTTTTAGAAAAAGAGTAAGTCCTTACAGGATGTGTAAACAAGCACCTTAGAACATTTAGAACTCAGGTGAAAGGTAATTTCTCTGCAATATAAAGGCATAAGTAAATTATTCATGGGTTAGGGATTAAAATAAAAAGCTTTTCAGCTCGTAAAGGTAATTCGATAGTACGCTTTTGACCTTAGTTTCGGGTATACAAGATTAAAATTCTTGAAAGGGCTTTTGTGGAAGTCTGTGCAAAAACTTTGCTAATTAGTATAATTAAAGAACTTTTAACATAATTCGGAATTTACAGTTATCTAAATTTGTTGCTGAAACTCGAATACTTGAGAACAAGTGGAACAATCCAGTGCAGAGAGGTCTAAGAAATAAAAATCGACAATTCGTATTTTAAAGGACACGTTACTGTACACATTTTTAAAACTTATCAGCTTAAGTGACTTTCGCTGGGTACCGAAATGAAACGAATATTAAAATTTTTTTATAATTGAAAATGTGAGTTTTTCAAATTTAGTTTTATATTAAAACAAAGCATCTGCCATTAAAGACAATTGCAGTTGAGCCTTTAGTTTTATATTGAGTATAATACGATGGAAACTAGCATAAAGAGAATCCCCCAATAACGAATGCCTATCAACTATATGAAGTCGTTCGCTTTAAACTAGAATTTATTACGGAGGTGCCTATCACAGGGAGTCTATCCGTTATGGAAGTCTGTCACATATTGTAGTAGAGTGCATAAAATTAATTTTTTGTCCTCCAATAATATATTTTATTAATATATTTCGTTTTATCACTTGACCCACGTTTTGTTTTTTTTTTCACCTTATATTTTAAACAATATTTTAAATTAATTATTTGAAACACGTTTGTTGTCATTTACAAAGGGTACTAAAATTTAATATTTAATTAAAATTTAACGTTTTCTATTGGGATTATAAAAACTAAATATTATGACAAATATTTTAACAAAACCACAATTTGTTTTTAAAGGTGAAAAACTGTATTATATCAGCTCTTTAAAAAATTTCAACAACTCATTTTTATTTTACACTCATGTTAAAATTATAATTAATAGAAAAATGTTAAAAATTATAATAGAAAAATCTTAAAAAAGTCTTACAATTTATAAATTAACAAAAAATGTTTACTAATATTTTTTCATCATCGGGAGTAAGTTGAACTGCAAAATCAACTTTTTTCTTGATTTAATCATACACAAAAATTCTTGTTCACATTTAATAATTCAACAAAATTCACTGTAGAATAAAATCAGCATCATGTTACTGAACGCGTAATTGGGATCAGTGTGGACCATATGTCGATTATGTTTACTGCAAATGTAATCACTCAACAAAAAGTCAGCGTTGAATAAATCAGCAAAAACAACAAACAACGCGTATGAGTTTATTCATAATTACAACAAAATAGAAACACACATTAGGGTGGGACTTAAACCCGCTTTTTTATAATTTTTATTAGTAATACAATGCTAAAAATATTCTTCTTTGTGAAATATAAATATTGCCTAATCCGGAAAAATTTAAATATTGTCTAAATTTTTTTCATCTATTTTGATTGGAAAATTAGGCAATATTTAACTTTAACCGGATTGGGCGAGCCTGAGATGTCGACTTAAATTAAAAAAAAAATATATATATATTTACAAAGAACAATATTTTTGGTATTCCTAATAAAAATTCTAAAAAAACGTATTTTAGACCCACCCTAATATACATATAACGTTTATGAAATATGTTTTTTTTTACAAAACCACCCCCTTTTTATAGATAAGAAACTATTTTGTTTTAATTATTATTACACTCATACACGTTGTTTGTTGTTTTTTCTGATTTATTCTACATCAAAATAATTATTGTTGGCTCGAATGAACAGAATAAAACAATGGTTTAACAACGACCGATGATTATAAACCAGTGACAAAACAATTTGCACATCGTTTGATTGATTTAAAATCATCAACGAATATGTGTGTTGGAGTATATTCAGCGTTTGAACGCAAACACAATTTATTCTTGT
Organism: Eustalomyia histrio; assembly: GCA_949748255.1. Taxonomy (NCBI): domain Eukaryota; kingdom Metazoa; phylum Arthropoda; class Insecta; order Diptera; family Anthomyiidae; genus Eustalomyia; species Eustalomyia histrio. The sequence goes on along the minus strand of OX456526.1, from coordinate 54,354,010 downwards.
GTTGATTGCGTATGAACGTTTTGCAATCAGCAAATGCAGTTCTCTGATTGTTATGAATTTGAATTTAAAAAAAAAAAAATAATATATTTAATGTACTTTTATGAATTGTTGATCTGTCATTTTGTGAGTGAATAAAGAAACACTCAAAATTTTATTAGTAAATTATAGAGAATAAAAATTGAGTAATTCCACAGAGCCAACAGGATAGAATACTTAGTATTTTCGGTTGACGCTACCCAACCTTATCAATAGCCACGCTCTCCTTTCTCCCCTTTGATCATTGCTTGTTGATGATTGTCTATTTTATATTGAGTGTTTGGAAACAAATTAAAAAACTCTAAAACAACACACAGTTGGACTAACATCAAGGGAATTTAACTATTTATATTTATCTGTAAATATGTAAACTGTAAAATATATTTATTTACTAAAAATATTGGCTAATTTTAGCAAATCAAATGCCATTTAGCGTTTACTAAAAAGTTTACTAAATTTTAGTAACGTTTACTTATTTTTTGTATTACTTTTACTTTACTAAAAATTATAGACTGCTTTATCTAAACGGTCTGTTGGCTTAAAATTAGTTAACTTTTCAATAACAATTACAGATTATTTGTGTAATTTGTATAGACTTTTTTAGATGAGTGCACAATTTAATTTTTCTAGCAAAACATGAGTTCTATGTGCATATTATTGTATATAAATATTTATTTATATAGTTTTAACAAAAAATATTATCACCAATTTTTGTGTTTATATCATTTAAATTCTTCACTGAACCGAAAACTTTATGCAATTCTATAAAAACCTTAAAAAAATTAACACATACACTCATAAAAGCATTTTATTACAATTTGCTAGCAAAAACGACATACTTCTAAATACTCTTTATGTTCATAGTTATATTATGAATTGATGTAAAAACCGTAGATATATAGTAGTATTGATTTTGGGGGATCTTTGTTTATGTTTTTTTTTTTTTTTTGGTTTTTTGAGATAAAAAGGAAATGGAAAAAATAAACGAATACAATACAAATAACAATGAGATCAACAATAACCGATGTTTTTTTTTATTTTATTTTTTGTTAAATTTTTATTTCGTTTTTACTTCAGCTCTCAAGCAATCAATGCTTGTTGCTCAATGATGTGCAAAGTTTTCAATTAAATATTGAATACTATACGTAATACACTGGTATTGTGTAGAATATTACAGCATATAAAAATACTGAATAGTGTAGTTATTAATGAAATTGTAGTTAGTCCCATTTTACACAGGGAATCTTTTGTAGGCGTAATTTTTGTTATTTCTTTTTTAAAGTTGCCTTTGTGTTGACACATAGAAATATTTTCAGCAATTTTCGTTTATATTTGGAATGATTGAATAACGATTCTCAGAATGTAAAACATAACGAATTGCCGAGAACAAGCAACTTTATACTAATTACTACCCTTCTTTCTCCTCTCTCCTACAAACTCAAGAGTTGCGCAACAAAAGTTAATGTGTGTGAAATGGAACTAAAAATTTTTATGTGTCGCAAAATTAAAAGGAATTTTATATTTATAATATTTAATTGTTTATTTTGAAATTATATAATCCATTGTGCGGGAGGGTATATAAGTTTATTACTTAATTAATTGAATTATTTTGGCATCCGAAAAATTTTGGATCTTTGTTTTATAATATGATGTTAAAGAACATTATAAAATTTTTTGTTAAAGATTTTTTAAATTGTCGCTAGAACAGGTTCGTTCATAATCAGATATGGAACTAGTTCTTAAGCTACACACAGAAAATAACAAAAATTTCAAAATATGGGTTATTACTGAAACTTTTAATTGACATGCATAAACCTAAACGAAAGTCAGCATAAACCTGTTTTCTTAGTGTTGTTCTCCATAAGCTATACCTTACATTAAAATTCAGAGGAATGGGTTTCGGTACTTATTCAATGAAAATCGTTCCAGTTAAATAAGACTTAAAACTGAAGTTGTTGGTAACTTATTGCAAAAATTTCACCTGTGGTTAAACCCTTTTTTTAAGTTTTATAATTTTTTCTAATACGTTTTATATTTATTTTATATCACTATATAATTTTTTTTAATTATTCGAAATCTTGTTATTATTTTTTTTTCAAATATTCTATCAATATTATAATATTTATTTGAATATTTTATTACTTAATATCAATTAATTGTTATATCACTTATTTATTTTTCACTTTTCATTTGTATAATTTGAATTTAATTTATATTTATTATATTTTTGCTATAAGCTTTTAATAGCTTTTTGTTAAATATTTCCTATACCGCACGGCAAATTTAATGTTAATAATTTAAGTATAATTTTCGCGCTATTTACTTATAATAATATTGCTTAGTTATAAGATGCAAAAAAATGCGCGCACTTCCATTGATTGTTGATCGAAGTCTATTGACTACTTGATGTTGATGTGTGATGTATGATCCGATCGTTCATATTTAAATCTACAACATCATATTCAGTACTCAAACACACCAACAGCAATCGACCACAATATAATTATTTGCTTAAACAATTGTGAATATCTTTAGATACAAAATTTCACATTTTAATCTGGTAACACTTTTTAAGTGATTTATGAAAAAGTATAAGAAGAGAGAAAAAAATGGAGAGAGAAAGAGAGAGGGAGAGGAAGAGAGGGAGAGTTAAAAATAAATTCTCTTTCTTCTCTTAAATATTTTAGTGGTTTATTGACTTGACTTTGATTTAATTTGCTGTATTTTTTATAATTATTATTATGGACTTTATTTTTGTTGTAGTTATTGTGGTTTTTAAAAATATCTGTCCCTTGTTTAACGACAAAAATCATGAATCACAACTGGTAGACATATCACGAACTGGTTTGTTAAATATAATTTTATGCGAAAATTTTACAAATTATGAAGCGGTATGAAAGTATCCGTGGTAGTTACGAAAGAGGCTAATATGTCTGTTTTTAAAGAAGAATTGATTTGCCAAATTTTAGTTTTCCTTTTTGGTGGTATATTTCGTATTTTTATTTTTACACAGAGAGAACAGATTAATCGTGACAACCGAATTTCTTGCCAACTGAATATTTTGGTTGCAGCAACCGAATTATTTAGTTGTCCCAACCAAATAGTTTACTGATACAATTGAAATATATGATTTTAAACGAAATTCTGTTACCCTAACCTAATTTCGGTTGCGACAAACAAATATATCGGTGGATTCAACCAAATCATTCGTTTGACAAGAAATTCGGTTCTGTTTTCTTTGTGCATTTATTTTTCTTTGGTAAAAACACATACATTTTTTATAAACAAAGCACTAATTTTTACAACTCTGATATGAAGTTTGCAGCTCGACATCTCCCCAACAGACATTTTTCCCCAAACAAAATGAATGAAATAGCATATGTCGTTGTCGACCAAGTTGTGATTAATATCTGAGTTTATTAACATATATTTAATTTTTTTTATGGCTGAGAACCGATTCTTAATGTTATTAACACCATATGGTCAATTTCACATATCTAAATTAAAGACAAAAATTAATAAAAATACAATTTATTTGAATTTTTATAAATTAAATTTAATAACATGCACTCCTTTGTTTGAAATAAAAATATAGTAAAACTGCTCAAAATAAAATTACATAATCCTGTTTGTATTATTAAACAGTTTAAATTGAAAATAAGAAAAAAGTTTAGTTATTTTGAATAAAATTTTGTCAAATTTTATTAAACCTGTAATGGAAATAGACTTGCTAAAACAAGTCTAATTTTTTTAGGTAAGTAATGTTGTAAAAATTTTTTAAAATTCAAATTATTGAGAGCATTTTTTTAAGTTGGAAACTTTTATATTAAAAATTTTAACTTGCCTAAATGCTATGAATTAATAAAAAAATTAGCTTAAAATATTTGCTACACATAGGAAACAGATTCGTAGTTGGTAACCGAATTTTTCGACAAACGAATTTTTGGTAGTCCCAAATACAATCAATTTTATTTATTTTTAATACTTTACTGAATACCGAAATATGTTTACATATTTCAAATATTTATTCAAACAATTAATTTTATGTTTATGAATTTACTTAAAAATGTATTTAAAATTAAAATGGCTTTATAAAAAGCAATTGCTAGTGTTAATACTTGAAGCATTTCAAAATATTGGTCACAGCACGATAACTTTTAGAATAAATGAAACAGCAACACATGAATTATCTCAAATTTAACAGTGTTAAGATGTAGACTTGAAACCACAAATCAGACTTTAATAATTTAGCACAAAATCTAAGAAATATTTAAAGAATTTAAATTTTTAAATCCTCTTTAAAAATACATTTGTTAAACAATTTAAAAATGCTTTTGATGTAATGTTTTATATAAAAAATATATATAAATTTAAATTTTAAATTAAATTTTGAATAATATTAATTAATATTAACTCGCCTCAACAATGTCATATGTCGCTGTGGCAAATTTAATTTTGTAATAAAAGTTTTTGTTAATAAATTAATTTTAAATTAAAATTAAAATAATTAAAAATGTTTATGCCGCCAGCTAGCCTGGAACCGGCGACCCTATACAGAAAAAAATATCACAAAATTTTAAGTAATTAAAAATATTTTTTAAAATTCAAATTCGTTTTCTAACAATTTTTTTTTTGAAATGTTTGTAAATTGTTATTTTTCATATAAAAATTCTTTAGAAATAAAAATTAAAGTTAAAAAAAAATATATATATATATTTTCTTTTATTTACAAATACCATTTTTGGTGACTTTTTAAAAAAAATGTTTATTAATATTTACAAAAATATTCAATGAATATATTTTATTGGAAAGCCTTTCGAAATTCTTTTTTAATGACTTAAATTATTTTTTTTGGCTATTTGTTCATCTTTTTTCAGAAAAGAAAACGGCACAAGGTCAATAAAATGTCTGACAGTAATGTGTCATTTACCAGGGAGTCGTATGAGTGATTTGTATTATAAATGCAAATATTACGTATACGTGCTGGTGTACTTTAATTTGAATAAACATATCACAGTGTAGAAGCAATATTGGAATATCATTATTTTTTTCAACTACAAGTAACTCCTTATCTTCTAGATTAATTCAAAAATAGTAATAATAAATAGTAAATAAGAGTAAAAATAATCAATAAATAAAGTCAAACTTAAAATCTAAAAATTTATTTAATACGACCTAACTTTCCAAAACGGGAGTCTCGTGTGTCATTTTGACGTAGATACCGGGAATATCATTCTGTTTTGTCTTTTAGGAATATAATTAGTCGTATGTCAAATTATAAATATATAAATATGTAGGCAAAAAGCAAGAGCACATTTAAAAATTTTACCATATTAATTAAAGTTTCGGTTGATAATCTAAATATTTTTGTATAATTTCCAAAATTGTTGAAATTAATGATTATTAATAAAAAAACTTTCGGCGTTATATCAAAATCATCTGGAAAAACTTACATAGTTTTTATTAAAACACAAGTATAATTGGATTTTTCTGGCAATATTATATTTAAATAAAAAAAATCTTCGATAAATTGTCATAATAAAGTTTAACTATTCTAATGATGGATTTACAATTAAAATTATTGAATAAAGATAGAATTTTAGTGGTTTCGATTGAATTTCATAGAATTAAGTTTTTGTGTGTGAATATGTATTATATGAACAGTGTTATGATTTCTTTCACCTAAAATTATATGACTCCATTCTATGTTTTCTGTTTTGATAGAGATTAATATCCGTAAGTCAAGACACCTGTGTAACATTTCTACTTTAGCTGCCTGTCATTGGTTGTGTGTTAAGCAGTGACGATTTGTTTGTTTTTTATTTAGATATTAATTTCTTTTATTTTTTCAATTTTGTTTTAATTTTTTCTATTTGTTTTTTGTTAAATCATGTTTGTTTTGATGTACGATCAGATTACTACATTTCATTTGAGATGTGTGTGCAGTTACTGAGTAATCGCATATAAATTTTGTTTACTTTTGATGAAATGTATGTTGGGTGTAAGCACTGTCACATAATTGTTGTTATGGTCATTAATTTTTTAAGTTATGCATTATTAGATTAACTGAAAAACTATGTAACAAACAAATATGAACTATGTAACTACGTAACTGATGATTATGATTTATTTGGCTTTACAATTTTTTTTTACATTTACGATAATATAGCGGTTTTTTGAAAAAATTCTAATATGAAATATATTAAATTTTCCGCTTTTTTTTTGCTGCTCCTTTGAAATTTAAAATTGATTTAAATTTGAAATATGAACTTTATTTGTCCACTAATTGTTATCGTTCTGTAATTAAACTAACAGTTTAGTAAATAATTTTTTAAAAATGTTTAATAAAAGGTACTTTTTTAATTAAATGTACTTTTTTAATAAAAGGTACTTTTTTAATAACATGTACTTTTTATATGAAAGGTACTTTGTTAATAAAAGGTACATTTTTAATAAGAGTTTATTTTTTAATAAAAAGTACTTTTTTAATAAAGGGACCTTTTTTATAAAAGGTACTTTTTTAGTAAAAGGTACTTTTTTAATAAAAGTTACTTTTTTATTAAAAGGTACTTTGTTAATAAAAGGAACTTTTTTAATAAGAGGTTATTTTTTAATGAAATGTACTTTTTTGATAAAAGGGACCTTTTTTATAAAAGGTACTTTTTTATTAAAAGGTACTTTTTTAATAAAAGTTACTTTTTTAATAAAAGGTACTTTTTTAATAAAAGGTACCTTTTTAATAAAAGGTACATTTTTAATAAAAGGTACTTTTTTAATAAAAGGTACTTTTTTAATAAAATGTACTTTTTTAATAAAAGGTACTTTTTTAATAAAAGGTACTTTTTAATAAAAGGTACTTTTTTAGAAAAAGGTAGATTTTTTAATAAAAGGTAATTTTTTAATAAGAGGTACTTTTTATTAAAAGGTACTTTTTAGTAAAAGGTACTTTTTTAATAAAAGGTACTTTTTTAATAAAAGGTACCTTTTTAATAAAAGGTACTTTTTTAATAAAAGGTACTTTTTTAATAAAAGGTACTTTTTTAATAAAAGGTACTTTTTTAATAAAAGGTACTTTTTTAATAAAAGGTACTTTTTTAATAAAAGGTACTTTTTTAATAAAAGGTACTTTTTTAATAAAAGGTACTTTTTTACTAATAGTTACTTTTTTAATAATAGTTACTTTTTTAATAAAAGGTAATTTTTTAATAAAAGGTGATTTTTTAATAAAAGGTACATAAAAGGTACTTTTTTAATGAAAGGTACTTTTTTAATAAAAGGTACTTTTTTAATAAAATATACATTTTTAATAAAATGTACTTTTTTAATAAAAGGTAGATTTTTTTTAATAAAGTGTACTTTTTAATAAAAGGTACTTTTTAATAAAAAGTACTTTTTTAATTAAAGGTACTTTTTTAATAAAAGGTACTTCTTTAATAAAAGGTACTTTTTTAATAAAAGGTACTTTTTTATTAAAAGGTACTTTTTTAATAAGAGGTTATTTTTTAATGAAAGGTACTTTTTTAATAAAGGGACCTTATTTATAAAAGGTACTTTTTTAGTAAAAGGTACTTTTTTAATAAAAGTTACTTTTTTATTAAAAGGTACTTTGTTAATAAAAGGTACTTTTTTAATAAGAGGTTATTTTTTAATGAAAGGTACTTTTTTGATAAAAGGGACCTTTTTTATAAAAGGTACTTTTTTTATTAAAAGGTACTTTTTTAATAAAAGGTACTTTTTTAATAAAAGGTACATTTTTAATAAAAGGTACTTTTTTAATAAAAGGTACTTTTTTAATAAAATGTACTTTTTCAGTAAATGGTACTTTTTTAATAAAAGGTACTTTTTAATAAAAGGTACTTTTTTAGAAAAAGGTAGGTTTTTTAATAAAAGTTGAATTTTATAATAAACTGTACTTTTTTAATAAAAGGTAATTTTTTAATAAGAGGTACTTTTTATTAAAAGGTACTTTTTAATAAAAGGTACTTTTTTAATAAAAGGTACTTTTTTAATAAAAGGTACTTTTTTAATAAAAGGTACTTTTTTAATAAAAGGTACTTTTTTAATAAAAGGTACTTTTTTACTAATAGTTACTTTTTTAATAATAGTTACTTTTTTAATAAAAGGTATTTTTTTAATAAAAGGTGTGTTTTTAATAAAAGGTACATAAAAGGTACTTTTTTAATGAAAGGTACTTTTTTAATAAAAGGTACTTTTTTAATAAAATATACATTTTTAATAAAATGTACTTTTTTAATAAAAGGTAGATTTTTTTTAATAAAGTGTACTTTTTTAATAAAAGGTACTTTTTAATAAAAAGTACTTTTTTAATTAAAGGTACTTTTTTAACAAAAGGTACTTCTTTAATAAAAGGTACTTTTTTAATAAAAGGTACTTTTTTATTAAAAGGTACTTTTTTAATAAAAGGTACTTTTTTAATAAAAGGTACTTTTTTAATAAAAGGTACTTTTTAATAAAAGGTACTTTTTAATAAAAGGTACTTTTTAATAAAAGGTACTTTTTAAAAAAAGGTACTTTTTAAAAAAGGTATTTTTTAAAAAAAGGTACTTTTTAAAAAAAGGTGCTCTTTTAATAAAAGGGACTTTTTTTATAAAAGTTACTTTTTAAATAAAAGGTACTTTTGTAATAAAAAGTTCTTTTTTAAAAATGATACTATTTTTAATAAAAGGTACTTTTTTTATAAAAGGTACTTTTTTAATAAAAGGTAATTTTTTAATAAAAGGTACTTTTTTAATAAAGGGTACTTGTTTCAATAAAAGGTACTTTTTTAATAAAAGGTACTTTGTTAATAAAAGGCATTTTTTTAATACATGGCACTTTTTAATAAAAGGCAATTTTTTAATAAAAGGTGAATTTTTTAATAAAAGGTAATTTTTTAATAAGACGTGCTTTTTATTAAAAGGTACCATATAAGATCCATAATACAAATTTCAACTACACCTTTGTTTTGTTCTTGTAAACAGCAGTTGAACACAATTCGAGGACCTTTCTATTAGGTCTGAATATGAACCTATTCTTACCAAATACAATATGGTTTGCTACAAAATTTAATTTTGTACAAAATTTTCTTTAATTATCTTTATAATTGCGATCTTGTATTAGAGTTTAGCTACAAAGAGACATAAACGCACGGACGGACGAATATCATCAAATCATATGAAATAAGTTATTATGAGTTGAATAGTCGAGACTGGCATTTTTGATAGTTACAAACATCAGCCCTAAATCATTATACCTAGGCATAGGTCAAAGTCCCTCGTCTGTTGTTGGTTCATAGTGATATAAAATATCTGGTAAGTTGTCGGCAAGCAATCTGAAAAAATTGTGTACGTACGAGTAATATAAAGTTATTTAATAAAATAAAAATATTACTCATACGTAAATAAAAATATACTATGTACTGAGTGCCACTAAATGGAGGTAAGAACAATTGACCTTTTACAAATCTAACTTCAGAATAAGAACCCAATTACAACGTTTGGGTTTTCACGCATATATAACAAAGAAATTAAATTATTCCCTATTCCCCTTGCAAAGGTTACAGTTACGGAAACAAAAAATTGTTATGGACTTATACTCTTACAACAATCTGCTGTAACTTTGGTATATTTAAAAGTATAATATCATTTAATGACGTTAGCAAACCTTATTTATTTAATTTCGCAGAAATTTCATACAAATTGAATAAATACACTAAATACATACTATATGTATATAAATTAGTACTATACACATAAGTATTTAAATATGAAAAAGCTTTAATGGAATTTACATTTGTACTTACTTGACCCCCATACCAATAATAAAGAATAAAAAAAAAAAAACACTGAATGAATATTCCAACTGAGTATGACTGAATATAATTAAAATAAAAACTATGCTAATGTATTTGTCCGATAAATTGTTCATATCTATATCTAGGTTCATATGTAAGTAAAAATGTCTGTCTATATATTTTGAATATAAAAGATTTGATGCATTTACCGTAAAACACTTAAAATTCCATTTTAAATACTAAAATTTTCAATTTAGTTTTTTTTCACATATATGTTTGGAATATAGTTATATTTTCCTCCAAATTGATTGCATTGTAATGTACTCTCATAGTGTAAGTATGTTTTATAATGAACAAGTGCAAGTTGCGTGTACGAATACAAATTGTAATTTGTTGTGTACGTTGTGTCGTTGTGTACTGTATGTATGGGTAAATAATGTTAAACATGAAAATGCATTTTTGGCGGTATAAATTCAAAGAATAATTAAAGAGACATATGCACAATATGTTGTTTTGCTTTATTTTTAATGTATATGATAAAGTATAAATACATAAAACAATAAGTACATTAGCTATTACATACAAACGATATGTGTGTATATGTGTTAGTGTCTATTAAAAATGCATAAATAGAGAATGAAAAACAAGTGCATTAATGCAATTGTAGATGGCAAACAGAAAAAAAAACACAAAATATTCTATACACAAATTTTGGAATTACTGACAATGAAAAAGCATGATATCCGTAAAATACTATTTGTACATATCTATAAACCAGCAAACATTTTAACGCCTATTAAGAACATACATTCAAAAAAGCTTGCCGGTAGAATTGAAAGAAAATAACAGTTAAAATAAATCTGCCCTCTATTTGAGCAACAAAATTCCAGAGAAAGTTCAATATTCGAAAAATATCGATTTGATTGCTGTTGTTGTTATTGTTATAGTATTTCGCATCATTTGAAAATTTTGGAACACAATAGTTAAAAAATTGCTAATTTTTACCACTTTTTTAATCACACATCGAAAATGGTATATTGACAATTTATTAAAATTAAGATAGAAAGACTCCCTTGTCGAGAGTTCGAAGTATAGTAAAACATTCATATTACCTAATGGTGTGTCAACGCAAAACTGAGGACACACTTATTGTTTATATATAATAATGGTACATCAGTAATCACAGAGAAGCAAAAGTCAGTTGTGTTGTGTAAGCAGCACGAAAAGCATAAATTAATTAAATTCTTTACGTTATAACTTCATTATATCCATAAAAAAGCAAAATAAAATCACTGAAGCAACTAACGCTTGAGCACAAATATTATAGACAAATCGGTAAAATAGTGTTCCATATTCATCATAGATAGATACACTCACCAAAAAAAGTCTGTAATGGCAACTGAAAATTTTGCTGTTATTACGGGAAATTTTGCTAATTTGAGCCCAGCGGTATTTTTTGCTAATCTTAGCAACACATGTCTGCTGACGTGTAGTACAATAAAATTAGTAGAAAAATTAGTAGCCGCTACTAAATTTTAGTAAACTTTTTGCAAAGTGGAATTTAAAACCTGTTTGCTAAAATCAGCAAAAAGAATTACTAAAATTTTTTTATTTTATTTATTTTTTTTTCAAAAAATATTTTAAACAAAATTAAAAAAAAATCAAAGGCTTAAAAATCTTTAAAGTTGTTAAAACATAAACGAATTTATTAAAAAAAAATTTTTTAGTGCTATTTTAAATGGATGTCGGTATATTCACTTTCGATCCTTTTTTTAATACATGTAACATTTTATGGCAATTTAAGTTTGTAGATATAAGTTTTAATTAGAAATAACATTTCCCTCAATATCCACTTCTTCAAAATTAGTAATTTTTTTGTTAATTTTAGCAAATCGGTTTTCAAAAATTTGTAAAATGATTTCTGAAATTAGCAACTAAAATTTGTTGATATTCTGTAATTTGTAAAATGTAAATAGCAAAAAGATTTTCTAAATAATATTTTTTTAATAAAAATTAGTACAAAAATAGTAAAGTGGGATTGAAAACCGTTTACAAATTTTTCTACTAACTTTTTTTTCTGAGTGTAATAAAGTTAAATATGAGGCTCCACTTGGGGCTTACATACTGATGGTGCTCGGGGAGTGGTCTCTTGGAGGCTGGCGTAACCGGCATTAGGAAGTCCTTGAAAATCTGCCGTGCTATCAAATTTCCGATATTGGTAGACTGTGATTTTCTTATTCCTGGCATGAAGCGGTGGAGGGATGAAGGTATTTTGTAACTATTATGGAGTGCATTCGATTTTAACTACGCCTGATTATTCTGTTGATGCAGCCATCTTCAATGATTGGCTGCGTTTAGGGCTCTGTCAGAGGAGTCTGTGAAATCGAAGACGGATTTGAAATTATTCTGGCAGGGGGGTCGCCTGAGGTTGATATGGGTACCCGAACACTATGAAGTGGAGTAGAATGAGAAGGTTGATGAGTTGGCTAGGAATGGATCAAACCTGGCCTATGTTAAAATTCAAATTTCGAGACATTTCCGAATGACGAAAACGGAACTTGGCCAATGGACCACCAACCTTAAAAGTCCTGTTGGTCAACCCGGACGTAGACAGGACAAGGAGAATTCTCACGGGCCACTCTACACTACGATCACATCTTTCGAAATTGGGGTGGAGTGACTCTGTCGTGTGTAGTTCATGTGGGGAGTATGAATAGACCCTTGAGCATTTCCTTTATTTTTGCCCGGCTTTCGCAAGGACCAAGGTAAGGCACTGGCACCGAGACGTCATAAAACTGAAAACTGAAGAGATACCTAAAGGGATACTGAATTCTTCAGGTAGACTGGAATGTTTTTTCACGCGGCGCACAACATGCCGATTCTCGGCCACCAATTTTTGGGTGATCCGTGATCCTGAAGGGCGAATGCCCATTCCTCTTTTGAACCTAATCTAACCTAACCTAGTGTCTCGTAGTCGTTTTACAATGAGAAAATTAATTCAACGATAAACGATTATAAAGCGTACCGTTAAGAATAATCTGTCCTTAAGCGCCCCTAGAGTTCTGAAAGAAAATGATTTTTATAGACGAATAGAAGTACAATATATTTGAACCTGATGGCCGTTTAAATGTCTGGCGTCGATAAGGAGACGCTTTGCATCCAAAAAAGGCGATAATGACTGTAAAACATTGAGTTGGAGCTGCTATGGTATGGGGTTGCATGTTTGTGTCGGGTGTAGGAAATCTTGTATTTATTGAAAATACAATGAACCTTTTTTTAATTATTTAGATATTTTAAAAAGTAATCAGCAGAAAAGCGCGTCAAAATTGGAATTATCTAATGACTCCTATTTTCAACAAGATAACAACCCGAAGCACATAGCCCATAATGTAAAAATGTAACTACTCTTTAAGATTCTATACACCATTTTGCACATATGGAAAGTTGTGGAAAGAAATGTGCGAAAACCCCTACAGGTTCTTCCGGATGAGTGGAACAAAATTGGTAATTCTATGAATAATAGATCACAATTAAGGCTCTCCAACTAAATGATATGGAAGTATAATTTGTAACTTTTTAAAGTAAATGTAACATAGGTATGTGTAAATTTGTAAAAAATTTGTAAAAAAATTTCAAGGAATTTTATATACATTTTGTTGTGCCCTTACTAGTGCGGACCTCTATATGAAATCAAATTAATTTGCTGGGTTATATATGTGCATAACTATATCCAATGGTATTTTTTTTTTTTTTTTTTGATAATTTTATTGCATGATGATGATGTAAATAAAAATCGTGTGTATTTCATTTGATTCACTTATTCTAATTATATTCTATATTAATGACCAAATATTTGACAAAAATAAAATTGTATGATGTACAAATTGCTAAATTCATTATAAATTTATAAGCTATTTTAACGATGAATTTATATTTACATTTTCTAAATTTATGTTTTATTTAAAATTGGATTTTAATAATAAAAAAGAAAATGTAACAAACAGAACAATTCTATTTTAGTAAGCTTCAAGTTAATTAAAATATGAATGAATTTATGTAGAATGTAGAATATACTGCCAGGACTTTAAAAGTGTAAAGTAGTGGAATAAAGAAAAAGGTGAAACTAGTGTTTCTAGAATGGATTCTAGTCTAAAATTTGGCTTTTGAGGAAAAGCAATTTCTCTGACGATTGACCATTTTTATTTTTATTCCGAGTAAACTTGATCCAAATATAGCGGAAAAAGTAATTTTTAAAATATTCATATGGTGTTTGAGAAAAACGAGAGTGGTTTCCATTCCCAAATCTGAAAATATATCACTTAGAGTTCCTAGGGGACTGACACCAATTTGTCTATCATTGTTTCTACTGAAACCAGTGGAAAGGATGGTTGTATCTTACTTGCGAGAAACCGTGCTGTCTATACGACAACATGGATATAGTATGGCAAGGTCAGCGGAGGCTGCTCTGCACGAGACTGTAGGTACCATCGAAAACTCTTTCTCGGTGAAAGAGGTCGCCATGATAGCCTTCGTGGACATAGAGGGGCCTTTAAAGTATATTGAACCGGTATCTTTAATTGCTGTTTTATCGAGTCTGGTGGGTGTTACTCATATGAACCGCTTCTGTAAAATCTAGCACTTATGCCAGTACTCGTAACTTCAAGCAATAGCTACCAGTGCTTAGATATCTATTGATTTTTGTTCGTCTACATGGTTGGTATCTAAGAACTGGTAGATATCTTTTGCTTGAAATTAATGGCATTAATCCTGTACTTTTGGACGATGCATCTATGAGGCAGCGATCAACGGTATAATTTGGCTGATAATGGACGTGACCACAGTTGACGGTTGACTCTAATATTTCCATCAGACTGAAGTGACGGCTAGAAAAGGATACCGCTTGGCTACACACAATTTCCTGTCCTCAACAATTGTGAAAATCTACTCTGATAGTGAAGCCTTGGTCACGTCCTTGAGCTCAATTCCTCTAACCATGGTAACTGTTCATAATTGTTATTCAATGAAATGTCTAGGCAGTTTGATATTCGATTCATATGGGTTTTGGGACCAAGACATATACCAGGGAGTTATAGGACTTCAAAGACAGGGAACGACCTTACATGTTCTATGAAATTAGAATTATTGTTATGCCACTAGTAATGTGTAAGTTATGCACCCGGCTCCACTATAAAACGGCGACTTATGTCAGCTGGTATAACAGAGTGACTATGGTAAAGAGGAGAATATTGATGCTGTATCGCCATTGTCCACAAATGGGCTTGTGTTATTGTGATTTTACGTAAGGATCTCGATATGAAACCATACAAAATACAGTTGCTGCAAGAACTGAAGCCAGGTAATGGACCACAACGTCGTTTGTTTGGGAAATGGGCCTTAGGAAAGTTGGATGAAGATCCATTTTACTATCGAAACACTGTCCAGCGATGAAGCTCATTTTTGGCTCAATGGGTACGTCAACAGAATTGCCGAATTTGATGTGAAAAGCAGCCAGAGGCTGTTCAAGAGCTGTCAATCTATCCTGATCGATGCACGGTTTGGTGCTGCTTGTAAGCCGGCGGTATCATTGAACTATACTTCTTCAAGAACTATGAAATTCGCTACGTTACAGTCAATGGAGCAAGGTATCGTGGGATTACTACCGGATTTTTTTGACCAAAATTAATGAATTGGACTTGGTTGACATGCTTAACAAGACTGTGATACATGCTACATACAAGGTACGTGATACCATTAACCTATTAAAGGGTGAGTTTGGTGAGCAATTAATCTCATGATTTTACCCCACTAGACTTATTTTGTGGGTATACGTGAAGTCTCTCGTGTACAGGGACAAGCCATCCACAATTCCAGCCCTGGAAGACAACATTACAGCTGCCATTAGTGAGATTCCGGCTGAAATGCCAAAATTTGAGCTAACGTATGGACTACATACGTGTTCGAATAATCGAACACTGGGACGATATGAGTTAATTTGTTACATTTATTCCTACTTTTGTGCTATTGGCAACACCAATGATGACAGCTGATTGAAAAATCTTTTTTTTTATGTAAATATTTTGGTCTCCTAAAACCTAAACCCGCAAAAAAAGTTTATGCATCAATTTTTGTGATTTTTTTTTATTTTTAAGAAAAAAATTATTATTTTAGTTTTCTTCGATCTTCTCTATTTATATTATATTCCTTATTGAGCCAAAGATCCTTTATTTATAAAAAATTTAATTATAAATCTTTATTTATCCCAATATTTCGTCAACACATTGGGTGACTTCTTCAGGGGAAATTGTCTTTTTTTATAATTTTAATTTATATATAAATAAAGATTTATAATTAAATTTTTTATAAATAAAGGATCTTTGGCTCAATAAGGAATATAATATAAATAGAGAAGATCGAAGAAAACTAAAATAATTATTAAGAATCTGAGAGCACATCTGAATAACCGGAAATGAATTATTTCCAATATAAAACAAACCCAGGAGTACGAAAGGACATTAATAGGTAAAAAACTATGAGAGACAAGATAGTGAAATTAAAGGCAACTTTAACGTTTTTAATCCGTTGCCGTAAATCAGGTATAGTTCCAAAATTTATTAGGAAAATTATAAAAAAAGACAATTTCCCCTGAAGAAGTCACCCAATGTGGTGACGAAATATTGGGAATTTTTTATAAATAAAGGATCCTTGGCTCAATAAGGAATTTAAGAAAAAAAATTAAAAAACTGCTTAATAAAAATAAAACTTATTGCAAATTTATTACAAATTGTCTGTTTTTTCTAAATAGTTTGATCAAATTTCAAACCAACGCTCAAATAATTCAAGTGATGATTTTGACATTTCAAGTGATTATTTTTTCAGCGCAGTGATTTCTGAAATTCTAATTTGTATGTATGAAATTTCAAATAACGTAACGATCAGCTGTTTCAGCTGTTCACATTAATCATGTTATTTACAAAATTGATTTTTTAAAGAAATGATTTGAAGTGAGGCGTTGCATTTTGCAAAATGAGGGCATTAGATTTTAATGGTTATTATAGGGGAGACTTGACATACATTTTACATATTATAAGATGTTTTTATTTTTTTTTTGTCACCCGCTTAAACACCTTTCGTTAGACAACTACTTTGTATTAAAAAAAAGAAACAAAAACATGAAAAAATTATTACTTTTTAGCCCCTTTTCACCACCTAACCTTTTGACATGGTACTTCAGAAAACAATGGATTGTCTACAATTTTTTCTCTGTAACATGTCAAAATTTAAGAAGTCTTGGAACAATATTTTTATAGCTTTTTAAATTAGTAGGGCTTTTGAAATTGTACTTTAATCAGTAAGTTCAAGTTTTCTACGTATGAGTTATATAAAAGTATTAATATTAATCATACGCAACCCTTAATTTTGATTGTATTATGCGAATAAACATATGTACATGAATTGTTTTAGAGCTTTATTTAACTATTAAACAAAATTAAAGAATACATTCTTTATAAGCTTAGAAGCGACTACATCTGTTTATTATAATTAAAATGTTTGTATTGAGAATAATTAATTTGTATCACATTGATGTAAATTATTCATTAATTACGTTAGATATGTATGCATGTAGTTTAAATTATGTTGAAAACTTTTCAACAATGTTTTTTCTTTGTTAGATTTTTTTTAATATAAAACACATGTTTATTTAAAGTTTTATGTCAATTGCAATTTTAATTAAAAAATGTTAAAAGATACATAAATGGTATAGAAAATAAGGTTATAAAAAATTATATTGCACGATTAAGGTTATAATAAATTATATTGGCACTTAATTTAGGGGATCCTTCGCACATCCTTATGTAAGCATTGGCATACAGAACACAACGAACATATCCACAAGGGAAAACTCCAATAGAGCTGAAATTTAAAAATGTTATAGTGAAGACAAAAATCACAGAGCAAATATTTTCCTTATCGGCCCAATCTCAAATATTGCGTGGTAACAGAGAGGGATAAATAATAATGTTTTTGTATGGGAGGATATCTTAAATTAGAGGATTTAAAATTTTGTTTAACACAAGCTTAAATCGAACAAAAAATACCACTTTTGGAAACTATATCACCTGTGTTTTAAACCCAGCGTTGCCACCTGTAGAAATATTTTATAAATAGGAGGAAAATAGTTGGTTGTTTTATATGTTAAATTGCTAAATTTGACGAAAACAAAACTTAACTTTAATTATTTTTCTCCTAATTTATACATTTTGCTACCAATATAAAGAACATATAATTAATATTAAAGTTTTTTTTTCTTAATCTCTTCAACAGGTTTTTGAGGTGTTTGACATTTTTATTTTCAAGAAATCAACAAAAAATATTTTTGCTTATATTTTCAAAAAAGTCAATAACCCTTAAAGCCTGATTTAACGATTTCCAAAAAAACCTTTAAAATTTACTTTAATATGTCGATAACATTTAAATTGTATAAAAAAAATATGTTCGTTTTGTCAAATTTTATTTAAATCCGTTAGCACATTTTTAGAGTTAAGAGGATACATTTAAACATATCGTGGCGGTATTCGAAGATAGCATATACAAAACAGGTAAATCTTAAATTTGTACTCTCTATGACATTGTAAGTAAAGAAATATTTATTATCATGTAAGTGATGATATATTTCAGTGAAAAACTATTGCAATTTAGAGAAAAAAGCAATCTTCTGTTTCAGTTTTCTTACAAGGAACGTGCCTTAACCACAACACTTTAAGTTTGATGAAATTTAAAATCGACAGCTTACAGGCTTTTGAGATATCATGTTCATCAATAAATATTTTTAAGGTTTTAGCTTTTAAAGATATTTAAATTAAATGAATCGTATATAAGTATGTTGAAATTCATATATTTTTTTCCTTTTAAATATACGGATAACACGTATTTTTGCGTTGGCGCTGTCCACGTAATAATGATTAGATCTGATCAGATTTGCTTAAATCAAATGATATATGAATTAATCTAATTAGATTTGGTGTCATATTTTATCATATATGGCAAGATATGACATATGTCATAACCTTTATGGACACATTTGATACGCTCTAGTGCGAAGTATGTTTACAACTAAATGGATCTTTAAAATTTGGTGATTTTTGTATGCACATAATAGCTGATTTGCTCATATGGGATCATATCTCGTGCCAAATATATTCATTCAAATTGCGCCAGCTCTGTCTAGATGTGATCATTTCTATATAGATCTCAAATTTCTCCCCTATTTTGAGATTTGATAATTTTTTACACGGGTATTTTAAATGTCATTAAATTTTTCGACAAGCGTTTTTTTATTACTTTTTGGAAGAACTTTCCAACCATAGCCCAACAGATGCATTATGTAACTTTCTCATTTAACAAAAATATTATCCTTGTACAGTTTTTGCATAGAATTTCAAACATTTCCGATATGTTGCGAAACAAAAAAGTGACCAAAAGTGCTTCAATTTTGCCACCATGTTACAGCCCATATGCCCTAGGTGGTGGAAAAGGTGAAACTGGTTGTTCTTAGATTTCTTTTTTTATCGAATATCTGAATTTCATTTAAATCAAAGTTTTTAGTTTAGGGTAATTTTCTTGTTAGAGTTTCTCTTTTGGAATATAATTTTCATCATAC